>JAWVWN010006272.1:0-23157 GCA_037367305.1 Phrynocephalus vlangalii | reverse complement strand
TTTTAAACAACTAAAAGGTTTTGCGAATGCTAGAAATGAAATTTTTTTGGGTTTGCAAGTTAATAGGAGAATACCAAACACAATAAGGGCCCGGATTTTTTTAAGAAGTTGAAAGGCATTCTTCTCTTGTTCTGTATTAAACTTTGTAGACTTGCCAGTTGAAACAAAAAAATTTTAAGGCTCTTCCCAAAAAAATTTAAACCCGGGTTTCCCAGAGTTACTTAAACCCCAACCAGACAATATTTGGGAAAAAAAGTGAGTTGTGTTTTTCTAAAAAATGTTTTTTCAAGTTTTGAGGGTTAAGAAAAAATACAAGCGCCCCTTATGGAGTTTTTAAAAGATAGCCATTTGAAAGTCTTGGAGTTGCTGTCAATCACTAGAAAAGAGTTGATGCGTTCTAAAGCAGTGCCCCCAATAACGGAGAAAGTATCTGTTGATTCTCACAGGATCTTACCAAGTCCCGTTTGGAAATTTTATTTTGCTTTCATTTTGTAATTGGTCAGAGGGAGATAAAAATGTTTTACCTGCATGTTGAT
The DNA here is from genome assembly GCA_037367305.1 of Phrynocephalus vlangalii. Classification (NCBI taxonomy): domain Eukaryota; kingdom Metazoa; phylum Chordata; class Lepidosauria; order Squamata; family Agamidae; genus Phrynocephalus; species Phrynocephalus vlangalii. The sequence goes on along the minus strand of JAWVWN010006272.1, from coordinate 22,621 downwards.
AAAAGATCTGCATTGCGGGAAAAGTGAACAATAAGAGGGGAAAAAGTTTTTGCTTAATGTAACTTTCGGGTTTAGACAATACGGGGTGAGTTGGTCTGTTCTGGTGACTGTTTCCCGTGTTGCCATGAAAACCCATTCCAACCGTTTTTTATGCTCTTCTGATTTTTGCGTTAAACTCCCCTCCATAGAACCCAAAAAGAAAGTTGCTTTTAATGAACGTCAAAAATTTCATGTCTAAAGGGTACATTTAATTTTGTTTTTTAAACTCTCAAAAAATTTTGTACATATTTTTAACTTTTTTAATTGCCCAAAAAAAGTGTGTAGCACTAGGGCTGTACAAAAATTTTTTGATAAGCGTACCAATCAAGTGTTTTTCCCGATGGATTTTTATGGAGTTCATAAACTTTACTCCCAAATCTTTTAAAAAAAGGGGTTATGCTGTTTTGTGGGATGGTGTGATAGTAAGACCCTTTTTTCCCCAGTGTAAAATTTTTTTTTTGGCGTCCCGCAATCCAAACGGTGAAGGTTTCCTACTGTTTCTTTTTTATCCCAAAAACAATGTGGGGAAATTGTGCCTAAAGCCCTTTCCCGTTTATTGTAAAAAATGGCCCGGCCAGCCTGGGTTGATTAGCACTTTGCCCCTTTGTGAAAGGGTCAACGAGCCTATGCTTTCGTGTTTGACTCCAATTTGCATCTTTAAAAAGGCTTGACTCCCAGGGGCCCAAAAATTACATCTTCTGAAAGGCTGGAAATTTTGGGAAATTTTGGGCTTTTAGTTGTCCAAGATCCCCATTCAAAAAACTTGCACACAATTTTAAAACTTGTAGATATTAAATATTTTTGTTTTCCCACTATTAAAAAAAGGGGGGGCCCCCCTTTGTTTTTTTTTAATTTAACGTAATGCCTTTTCCCTGGGTCTGGATCCATGGAGATTTGGGTCATGGGATCTGGAATTTCCATTTCGATTTTTTAAAACTATCATTAACGTAAATTTGAAATATCAAAAAATTGATTAAAACAAATTTTTTTATTTTTAAAAAGGCCTCAGGTTAAAAAAAAAACCTTCCAACCATCTAGTTAAATAAAAGCTTACGTAAAAAAAAATGGGAATCCACCCCCAACAACTATCCCTTAGTTGGCATTCAGTTACCAAAGGCCTGCCTAAATTGAATAGCCTTTGCTTGGGATGGAAGGAAGTGGGAAAGGATGTCAATTTAGAGAATTCACAAACCCAGAAGCTGCCAGCTGGAAAGTTGTTCTTGCATCCTGGTCAAGAACTCACAGGTTTTGGGGCTTTCCTGCAGGTCTCAAAGCCTGGGCAGACTTTTATGGGCATTTGTGGTCTTTAAGAAAAAAACTGACCTGAGTTATACAAAGCTTTATTTTTTCATAACGCACATTGAATTGTTCCTATTATAAATGGAGGGTTGTGCAGGTCAACAATGTGGCTTCATTACCCTTTTAACAGCCAAGACTTCTGTACACTCTTTAGAGTCAGCAAGCAGGAGGTGACCAAAGCGTATATCACTCTAGCCAGATGAGGTTTCTCCATGAACAGGAACGTGCTTTAACCATACAAATGTACAGCTGGCCACAACAGGAAAATGGGGATACAGGTCCAAGGGAAACCAGGAGAACATCCAAATTATGAACCTCCATCTTCAAGGCAAATATAACCTTATGCAATGCAAGTTGAAAGACTGTTCACTGCCCAGAAGTGCTTCTGTCTTGTCTAGAACAACAAATATTTCTATCCAAATATTATCAGTGGGAGATGGCATTTTGAAATGGAAAGCATCCTGGTATGAAACCACAGACCTAGTAAGCAGGAATCAAACCTGGAGGTCTGGGAGATTTCCAAAAACATAGTGTACTACCTTTATGTACACAAACTCACTCTGAATCATGCTGTCAGTAATAAGGAAGATAGCACTGAAAAATTAAATTCTTGGATCGGTTGCCAGGACTGGATTATTATTATTATTATTTTGACAGAAGCCATCCCTGGGATAAACTGAATGTATTCTGACACTTAGGTTAGGATGAGATTAATCAACCTTACATGCACATGTACGCATATAAAGAAGCATCCACACGCATCACATTACATTGTGCTGTATATGCAAATATAGGTTTAGTATATAATATGGCTCCAAATAATGAGGGGGTTTTGTAACTAATGTGGAGAAGACCAGTGAATGGCAACCATTATTAGAGATTTTTAAATAATTCTCCTGATATCTGTAAGTCTGTTCCCAAACACTGATCAGGGTGGCAGTGAAGAGTAGCAAAGGACAAGTGAGTTGTCGTATTGGGGAAAACCTGCTCTAGTAAGAGCGATCCTTAATCAATTACACTCATTTTCCCTTTAAACTAGTGTAGTTTCTCTGAAACACTGGAGCAGACTGAACTACAGTGGTACCTTGACTATTTAATCGGTTCCAAAGGCGTGCTCTTAAGTCAAACTACTCTTAAGTCGAGGTACCTATCTAAAAATTGAAAAAATAAGTTAAAAAATCAAAAAATGAGAAAAATATTTGTAAGTTGAGCAGACCATATCTAAAATTTGTAAGGCAGCAGTTAAAATGCCAACAGTTTTCCGCTCTTAAATCGGATTGCTCTTAAGTCGAGCTGCTCTTACGTTGGGGTACCACTGTATTTCTAAAAAAGTCTCTTGTAACCATTTGTTGTCATTTTCATGATTACTGGTTATTATTACTATAGCACTTTCCAATATATTAAAGGGCCTTATGGTTCTGATTGAATTTTTCATCATCATCATCATCATCATCACCATCAATATGCTTAGTTTTAGTATTTTAGGAAGAATTAATAGGAAGCTGATAGGACAGGTACTGACAGGGAGAGGGGCTCTATCGGCATAATCTCTGGCAGCTGCCAGAGGGTATCACCACCTGACACTGAGCAGCTGCAAAGGCTATAACTCCTGAATGACAAATGAGGTTGATGCTGGGGGGGAGGGGGGGAACAAGGAACCCATTATGTTATACTCCATGTCCTTGAAACTCAAAAGGGAATGCTCAGAAGCATTTCTTCATGGAAATGGACTCTGCAGACCAAGGGAGAGTGCCACCAAGATCTCCATAAACCCAACAGTCAGTAATAAGCATCTTTCGTCTACTCCACCACAGACTGCCAGAAAACAAACCAATGAAAAAGCTTGGAACTGCAGTAGCGGAGTTCTCTAGGGCATATTCACGAGAACCCTTTTGCGGTATGTTCTTGGGATTAACGGTACTGGAGCAGTTTTTTCGCCCATTCCGTTGTCTCCGCATTTGGGTGATAGAATTATGCCCCCAATTTTAAGAAATGTTTTGTTTTTTAAATATTTTCAAAAATTAAACCCCCGGGTCAGGGGCCAAACCCTGCCTTGGGTCGGGAGATTGTAAAAACATTTTTCCGAAAGGGGCTGGGGGTGGTTTTTTTTCGGGCGGGGGGCTTCTCTAAAGGTTAATGTTTCCCGCGCCCCCTTCAAGGGCCTTTTCCGGGGCCCCAAATCCCCCCTTTAATCTGGACCCTGATCTTGGGGGTGGGTTCTGTTCCGGCCCCCCCCTCGCCCCTGCCCTGTCGGCAGTAAAAAGGGGATGGGAGGGAGAAAAAGAAAAAAAAGTTTAAAACTAACTGGCCAATGGGTCAAAGTTCCCAAGGGGGAGCCCCCCGTTACTTACCGGTTTTACTTCCCTTCTGGGGTCTTAAAAGGGGACGGGGCAAAAAAACAAACAGACATAGCGAGGAGGGGCCGGAATCTTTTTCCGCAATCTTAAATTTTTAAAACCCCCAAAAGGAGAATTGGTACTTTGAAACAGTGCCTTTTTTGGGGTTTTTTCCCCTAAAAAGTGGGCGGGGTGCACTATTCATGGCCAAACTCCGGACCAGGTGGGAAAAATTTTTCAAGCTCCGGAAATTTTTTTGCTCTTTCACCAGTTAGGGTAGTTAATAAAGCCCTAAGTACATGTGGATAATTTAGTTGCCACATGAGTCTATGGGCCCTTTAAATTTCACATTACATTATGGTTTATAGATGACCCTCATCTTTTAACGGGGACAATCAAAATGAATGCGTTTCATTCCACCAGCAAAAACACAAACCACCTTTGTAACCATTTATTAAATGGGGAAAATTTGCAGCTCATTTAAGTAATTTTATAAACATAAAAGGGAGAATTAATGCACTGTCAACATGGATTAACTGTTTATTTAAATATGAAACATAATCCTTTGTAATATGTAAAAAAAACAATTGTTAGACCTCAGAGATGAGGCTTTTGATTGGCCCCAGGGTACCCTATTTATCTTGCTGAATTTTTTCCCTCTATTACTTCAAAAGGAATTGCATGCATTTAGAGCAGTAAATGCCAATATAGCTGTATTAGATTTTATATCTGTTAATGGAAGTCTGTTTTGTGGCTAATGAGTAGATTTTTAAATTTTGGAAAACATAATCCTATTATAAAACTGGAAAGCGACTTTCACTATCTAGGAAGGTTTTTTGTGGATTAATGAGGCCTTTTTGAAAAAAGTCATGACCAAAAAAAGAAGAAGAAATTGATTAAAAGATTATTCGTTATTTCTTGCAAACGTAGGGGATAAAAGGACCTATGACCAGACAAAAGGCAAACATTTCCAGTTTGCACATATTTGGGGGAAATACCAAAGATTGCTGACTGAATCTGTAGGGATGAAAGACATAGCCCTAAATACAAAGAAAATCGACTGCTGTTCTAATTAGGTGTTAAACTTTTGGATTAATTTTGCAATTAATATATAACTTCCGAGGTTGCTATGGTGTAATCATTATAGGCATAAAATTATGAGCAAGATCTCATCTTCCTAGAGGAAGTACTTTTTGGGGTTTTTTTTAGGAATATGTCCAAACCTTTATTAAGATCTTATGATTTGGCTTGAGGGACTCTGCAACTCAACTCTCCCTTGAGACCCCGATTAGATTTATCAAGCTGTCAGTGGTTTTGTTGTCATTCGGAAATAATCTTTTCAACCCAGCAATAATGGAGGAACCATTAGCTTAGAAAAAGATATAGAGATCTCTCTGGACGGGGCTCATAGGTTGGTCTTAATGAGATGCAGCATGAATAAATTTTGGCCTTTGTACCTGTGGTGGCCATTTGTTTTGGACTATTACAGGCTCAGGGGTACCTTCTTCTGCCTCTCTTTGGTCCTGTGCTCCGGGGAGGCAGCATGCTACCATCAGGGTAGCTTGGCTTGTGCTTGATCAATGGAAGAAGAGTGTCATGTTGTTTATAAAACACATTGCTGTACGTATTACAGATAGGGGTGGATTTAGGGGAGAGAATATGTTCTGTTTCCACTTTCTCTTTGCTATACATTGGTTATAATATATGCTCTGTTTTTAATTTTTTCTATGATATCATGGAATGTGTTTTGAAAAGGAGATTTCTATTTGTTACATTTTTTTTCCAAGATTTAAACTTCATAGTGTGGGAAAATGGAATCCAAGATCTGTTACACCAAATCTTGCAAAGTTATTTTGAACCCAATTCCGAAGATCCCCCCAAACCAGATTCTGGAAGCTATCATCCAACAAAATGCTTTCCAAAATTTGAATTTAGCACAGAATTCTGGGTTGCTGTTGTTTCATTACCCCACTGGAGGTAGAAGAACAGCAAGATGAGGGAGAGGAGGAGAAGGTGAAGAGGAGAACAAATATATGGAGGGGGCACCATGGAAAGGTGTTGCAGGAGCAAAAGAAGACGCATCATACCTTACAGCAGGCCTGCCAAAGTCCGGCCGGGGGGGCCAAATCCGGCCCCAGGCCATTTGAGTGGCCCGGGCTGGCGGGGCCGCCCCTCCCATCCCCTCCTTTACCCCTTTTTTTAAAATTTCTTCTGCCAACACTGACACGCTGTGGGGATATTGGGGGGGTGCAAGGTTGCAAAAGATCGCCTCCTCCAAGGGGCTCCCTGGGGCCCACGGCCCCCTGTGCTTCCTTTGGTCCCCACCTTCCTTCTTTCCTCCCTCCCTTGGTCCCCATCTCCCTCCCCCTCCTTCCTTGTTCCCCACCTTCCTTCCTTCCTCTCTTGGTTTCCCCCTTTCCCTCCCTCCCTCCCTTGTTCCCCTTACTTCCTTCAGGTGGGGTTAAAAAGGGAGTCAGTGGGTGGGGCTTGCAGTGGGGTGGCAGGGTCAGGGAGCAACCGGCCCTGACACATTCTCAGCCACCAAATCTGGCCCTCCTTACAAAAGTTTTGGGCACCCCTCCCTTACAGAAAGAATAGAAAAATCATTGTAGTAGGAGAATTCCTCCTGCATGGATTGAGCCAAATTAGTCGGGGAATAGCCATGGATTTACAGGTATAGTTCTGCATGGTGGAAAATTGGGGCTGTGAGGGAAAGGATTGCCACCCTTAAAAAGCCCTGGATGTTTATCTCTTTATTCTCCTTGGTTTTTCAAGATGCAGTACGCCAAACCACCATCCCCAGTGAGCTCCCATGGCAAAATGAGATTCACATGAGCCACTGGAGAGAACATCTTCCTACCACCAACTCTCCTTTCTATGCTTCTTGGCATTTTTAAATTCACACACAGGGTGTTCTTTGCCCTGCGCGAAGATCGCCAGTCTTCTCAAACTTCTAGCAGAGTCTAGGACCTCCTCTTCCTCAGTGTGCATGCTCCTCCCTTCCCACGCTTGCAGCTTCAGTTCCTCTTTATCCCACGGCGATCGGTCACTTTTCTTCTTTTCTTGCGAAAATGAAACAAAATTACAGTGGTACGTTACTTACGTGCACCTCTACTGGCGAGCAATATTACTTCAGAGCAGAAAACCATTGGTGTTTTACAGCTTCTTTACAAATTTTAGATGCAGGCTGCTCTACTTACAATTTGTTTTTATTTTGCCAATTTTTAATTTTTTTAGATACAGCTTTGTTTTTTCCTGATCGGGGCTAGTTTGACCCCACCCCTTCAGCATTTATGGCCTCCCCCGGTACCTTTTAAGAGGTGCAGGGTTTTTGTCCTAACAAAATTCCAGTTTCTGGCAGCCACGATCATTGCCTCTATGTTTAGGGGAAGCTCACCAGCCATCTCAGTGTTCTGAGTGCAAGAACTTAACCAAACCAGCACTCAAACAAATCTTGTAGATTTTGGGCTCATCTCTGGGAAAAGTCACTTCTCCCTATGGAGCCCCAGGATCAAGAGGAGCAGGATCTGCTCCACTGACTTCTTTCCCCACCTCGAAAGCAGAAAAGGGTTGAAACCACCATCTTCCAAATCTACCCGGGAAAACGCCTCTCCCACCAACAGAGAAAAGGATGAATAAAACCTCCCTCCCCAAAAAACCGGACTCGAGACTGGCTAATTTTGCCTCGAGCCCAATGTCTCACCAGCCCAAAGTCTGTGCCCCAGCTCCAAAGGATCTTAACACCTAGACAATGATGACTTGCTAGCTAGGCAACCCCAAGGCACTTCTCTGAGGTCCACCCAAACCCTTTACTGTGGACTGTCACAATCCAGACTCCATCTCTGCAACTTTTCAGGCAAGTGCTTCTACTTGTTAATGGTGTGGTATATAAGTCCAATAAATAAATAAATAAATAAAAAAAATAAAAAAAAAAAAAGAAATCGCCATAAGATTATTTATGCATGATAAAAGGGCCTACCATCATTTTTAACTCTCAAGAATTCATTTGCATTGTTGCAGTGCACTCTGCACTGTTTAAATAAAGATTTTGGCTTTTTCTAAACATTAATTTTATTTAAACTAAACAGGATATGGCATGGTAATGCCATTGACATTTTTAAACAATTAAAAGAAAGGTAGTGGCAAATTTTTAAAAAAATTGAACCCATTGTGCATTGGATTACCTGTGTGGCAGAGGGGATAGACTGCTGCCCTCATTCACTTGTCTAAGTGAAAGTTAAAATATAGCAATTTTTTTTTAAAGTGCGTGGTTAGTTTTTCTTCATTTGTGTTTTTTGTGAAATGCTTGCATAGGCTGAAATGGCTCCAATCTAAAAAACTACTTCTTAAGGTAGTTACTATTTAATGGTTACTAATGAGAACTACTTCTCATTGGGTCCCTCCTGCTTTTACAGGTATAGACCGTACAGGTGTACAGGTATAGACGTGAAATCCTCATTTGTCTCCAAAAATATATTATTTACCCATTATTTTGGGTTGGAGAGAACTTGGTTGTAATTAGAAGTGTTAACTTACGTTTTGTGTGTAAAAAACTGTTAATAGTTAGAACATTGTGTTTTGTTGAGACGTTTAAGAAAGCTTTGCCTTGTCCTGCCAAAACCATGCCACCCAATTATCAAATTCCCCCCCAATTTTGGACTCACTCGGTGTGAGCTTTTCTCACAAAAAAAGTTGGAGCTACTTCTAGCTGTTTTGTTCGCAGACTCTGACAAAATATTTTCTCCGTCTTTTAATTCTTTTAAGTATGCTTGACTGAGATTGCCAACCTCAGTAGGGATTGGGTCTCTTTTAAAAGTTTTTTTCCCCCTTTTATTGCAGCGGCTGAAAACCCAAAAGAAAAGCATCTAAGAAAAATGTCACCCCGGTTATGATGAGTGGGCAAGAAAAGAGTACAAGGCTCTCATAAGCCTGCTTCCCTTGAGCGTAATTGGTTACGGATAAACTTGACGAATCTCAGGGTTGTGGGGAAATTTGGCTTTTTTCTCAGACGACAGGTTCGAGGCTGCCAACTCCCAGTCTCCATGGTTCCCCCCCCCCCCGACCAGGGCAGAGAGGGAAGACTTCAGCTTGCGAGATGAAATGTGGGGGGGGGGGGCTTTAATTAAAAACTAACCTGTTTGGGGAGAAAAAAAAGACACGGCAGTGCCATGCATTTGATTTTGGCATTTCATATTTTTAGAAATCACAAGTGTTAGTCCTGAGTGTTTTGGGGACTCTGGTTCAATTCATTTCAAAGCAATCTGATGCAGATTGCTTCTTTTATTGTTTTATGCCAATAATTCAAATTGTGTCTTTTAAAGGGCTCTTTTTTGTGTTGTGTCGTTAGAGTCGTGGACCGACTCTTCGTGACTCCATGTCCATGGAGTTTTCTTGGCGGGAAGTACTGGAGTGGTTGCCAGTTTCCTCTCCAGGCACCTACAGCACCTGGTTTTTCCCTGGTGGTCGCCCATCCAAGTACTAACAGGGCTGACCCCTTAGTTTCCCGAAATCAATCGAGATCGGATGGGGCTTAGGGCATTAGGCAGCTCTTACAGCTCTGTACCAAGGCCAATTCATTTTGGAAGTGCATGATGATATGCCTAAAATGGAGGCATTATTCGAAAGGGCAACAGCAATGATAAGCTGTGATCTGCGAAATACCCCTATGATGCCATTCCCCGTTGCAATTTCAGGGTTCAGTCTTGAAGTAATTTGACCAGAGATAAACCCATGCATTCCCTTCATGGGAAATAACAGCTTGGCTCCATATGGTTTCACCCTTCTGTGAGTGCTGAGTGTTTTCCACCCACGGGAAAAAACAGATTCCAAAATGGCAGAAGAAATTTGTGGAGAAAACCAACTGAAATGAAATGGTTTCTCATTTGCACTGGGCCGGGCATACTTTTGGGCACAGTCTGTGAAGATTCTCCAGTCATCCAGGTGAGTTTATCTGGAAGTTGAGTCATGGCAGCTGGACTTCTTTTCTTGAGAATTGAAACATTTCTCTATCATCCAAGCAGTTTCATCGGGACTGACAAGCTCTTGGATAAGTAGCGAAAGTTTCGATTTTTCAAGAAAAAGTCCAGTTGCCATGATGCAACTTCCAGATTTGGGCACAAGGTGCACGTTTTTGTCTTTTAATGGTTCAGGGTTTTGAAAACTTCACACAGTGGAAGCAGGATGGTTGTATCTTCCATTGTGTTTTTCTGTAGTCAGATTTTTTAAAAACTGTCATACTCTTTCATTTTAATATAAAGACAATCCTAAAATTTTTTTTTTGCCCTTGTCATTTTATTTGTGTCTTATCGACCATGTGTAGGTATTTTGGGTTTTAAAACTGTTATCTTTTGTTTACCCTTGAAAAACTGCCCAGAGTGGCATTTGCTGTCAGTTGGGTGATTTTAAAAATCCAGTGAATCAATAAATCTTTCTAGTTTAGTATTCGCACTTATTGGCTCCCTATTGTTTGGGCAAAATTTTTCCACCTTGGACTGAACGGGAAGTTTTGCACAGGTCTTTTCCCTCCATTTGGCCCGGTTGTCAATGCATGTACCTACAAAATGGCGAAAAACACCATTGCCATCTGGCCCGCCCTGAAGTGGGCAGGGAACAGTGATGCCTCATTGCTACAACACAGAACTTAGCCCCGGCAGTTCACTGGGCTTTTTGTCTGCAAGGAGTGTACAACACAAAACCCCCTGGGCCTCCCTGAATTTGCTGCAAAAATGATTATCTGAATGCTAGTTTTTTTTCCCATAGGTCAGAGCAGTCAGGGGATGTGTGTATTCTCAGTATAGGAGCTGTGAAAATGTATAAGCATTGATGAAGTAATTCCAGACAGTCCCATCATTTTTAAGTTGTCTGTGAAACTGGAACATTAATTACATTTTACACCCTATTTATCAAAATGATTCGGGAAATTTTGAGTGGGTGGACTTTTTGGGCAGATAATTGGCCAAAATGGAATAGGGAAGGATAAAAAAAATAGGGGAAAACGTCTGCTGTGCAAGGCAGATGTTTGTCATCACCCATGGCGTTTTTTGAGAAGTTAAAATTTTGATACCTACCTCTGGAGATCCTGAAGTTTCCCTTAGGATTTCCTTTGTCCGGGGGAAAAGGAAACTTTTGACATTGCTCACGAGTCCTGACCTGGGGTTCAATCCCCGGTAGCAGGCTCTGGTTGATCACCTCCCATCCTTCCAAAGGTCGGTTTAAAAAGAGTACCCAGCTTGCTGGGGGGGGGGGCAATGTGTAGCCTGCATAATTTTAATTAAACTTTAAACCACCAGGACTAAGTGGTATGAGGGTGATTTTAAGGTCAGCAGAGGTTTTTTTTAGAATAAAAGATTACAGGGAATTTTTTTTAATTAAACTACATTCCCCAGGTTGGGAGGCAAGAGGGGCTGGTTTTAATTCTGCAGTTGTGTTTGTATGTCATAGAACATAAGAACATAAGAAGAGCCATGCTGGATCAGGCCAAGGCCATCTAGTCAGCTTCCTGTATCTCACAATGGCCCAACAGGATGGTCTGGGGCCATGAGACTAGATATCAATCTCCTGATACCAGTCCCTGCATCTGGCCCCTTTAAGTACCCCGGTTTTAAGCCTGGAGATTACACATCTCCATCATGGTTTGTAACTGTGATGGCCTTTTCCTCCAGGAATCTGTCCAATCCCCTTTTGAAGGCATCCAGGCCAGATGCCATACCACATCCTGTGGCAGGGAAATTCCACAGACTAACAACGCGCTGGGTTTAAAAAATATTTTTTTTTGTCTGTTCTTATTTTCCCAGCCCTCAATTTGAGTGTGTGTCCCCTAGTTCTGGTATTTTGTGAGAAGGAGAAGAGCTTCCCTCTATCCACTTTACTCATGCCTGCATTATTTTGTATGTCTCAATGTCATTGAAGACCAAGATTTTTTAAATAACTGGGTTGAGATCTTTCCAAGATTCCAAGCTATTGCCCCCGGTTCCAATGCATGAGATCAGGGGCCTTCCGTGAGTATGTAAGAGAAGATTTGTGAAGCTTCGGTGTGGGCCCAGCTGTCTCTGGGCCCCTGTGAGAATCCCAGTGGTTCTTGAGGGGAACACTTGTGATAATGACAGCAGAACATTTAAGGATGGGTCTGAGAAAGCTGGGGAAAAGCCTCCCCCTCCTGTGGGCGCCAAGGCCGGTGCCAAGGCCCTCAGCCTGCCAGCCAAAAGAACGGACACTGCTCCTTAAAGCCTGTCAGTCCTTTTCAGCCCCTTTCACTAATCAACCAGAGGGCTACACTCTTGACTGACCAAATGCACTTGCCCCTCCACCCCCCCCAGGCCATATCGGTGGGTTGCTTCTAGCATTCTCATAAGCCCTTTCCAGCCCCCGGAACCAGAAGCTGGGCTGGGGGTGGGGGGTGGGGGAATCAAAATGTGTTTTTCTGCATGATGTGCAGCGCCTACAACAGCAGGCTGTTTTATAATTTTTATTTAGATTTGGTTTTCTAAAAATTGGGTAGGTTTGTTTCCTTTAGATTCCGCCACCCCCCACCCATCGCGACCCCCTTTCACTTTTGCCAGAGGCATCAGTACATAAAGGGGGACATTTTTTTCTACACTACTCCAAGCCTAGATGTGAGTTTTGAGGTTTTGGTCCATCTCATTACCTGAATGCATCACCTGCGTGACTCAGTCATTCTTCGCTGCCTGGGGAGCAAGCGTCGAGAGCAAGGGAGAACGATTAATCCGCCCTCATTTGGTGCTTACAGGTTTCTGCTGCGAGAGTAGGCAAATTGTCTTCTCAAGGGAAGCATTTTCTTTCCCTTTTCTTTTTGTTGTTTTATGGGGGTTTTTGGGGGGGGAGGAAATCGTTAGTACATTTTGTGGAAAAAAGGGAAAAAGGAAAAACCCTCCCGCTCCGTTAATTAAAAAGTGAAGTATCAGGCAAAGTGTCCAAACTCAGGAGGTTCCACTCTAACATAAAACACCCTGCCATAATGCATGGGTGTAGCAACTAATTTCACCCAATAACCCCAAAAAAGGAGGGTTGTGCTGAGGCAGCTGCAGAACAGTATTTGTAAAAGCTGATGTAACAGCTGTGATGACATTTGCTTCTGTACCCTTATTTCCCACCCTCCCGTTCCCGTAGTCCAAGCACTATTTGGTCTAAATTCAGTTGCAAGCCTCTGGCTGCATAGATATATGGGAGCAATGGGATTTATATAACTGCTGACTTAAAATTCAGGGGACTGCTTAAATGGGTCTGTTCTATTTGGATTTGTGATGCCGGAAACTCATGCCCTAGTTTCATCTTCATCAGCAAATATAAAGGCAAGGCCACATGTCTCTCTTGAGTGACGTAGCGTACAGGTTCTGCCTGAATAAATGGCCTTCCAGATCTTCAGGCGACACCGGTGTTTTTGATCTGTGCTAGTGGACAGCCATTTTAATCTGTTGCTGCAAAAAACATAAAGGCTCATCACAAACACCAATTTTTAATGAACCAACTAAAATGATTTGTCTTTAAAATTGCTACATGACTGTTAGGTATATGCTGATACCTTTTGCTTCAGGCCCCAATTCAAGGTGCTGGCTTTGACTAAAGGGTCCTAAGACAGGGGTTTAAGGATTGCCCAAGGGTCATCCTGAAGGTGGCTGAGTTGAATTTGGTTGCAAATTTATGTCTTTTGTTGGGGCAAGGAAGAAAAAAGGGAATCTGTTGTCAATTTTGGCAGTGACCTGCAGGTTTTTTGGGGTTACTAACTATGAAAGAGAGCTTCCATCAATTTCCTTTAAACATGTTTCTCTTTAATGTCCACCTTGATTTTCTTTGTCCCCAGGAAAAAACCGCAGGGTGCAGTTTCTTGATTAGGCTTTTGAAATTCTTAAAAGCTACAGAGCTTGGCAAAAAACACAAAAACGACCGAATCTGGGGAGGGTTTGACAGAGAGCTTCTGATGCAGGATACTTTGGAAGCAGCCCCCTCAGAGCCTGGGACAGCTTGTGTATTAAATGCCTCAGAAAAAAATACCTTCTCTCCTCTGTCCATCATGCAGTAAGAACAATTGAGAGAGTCATCCATGTGTCTGTTTAACAGGAAGTGCATTCAAACATTCGACCCACCTCAGTCAAGGGGGGGGGGAAAGGTGGCCTTCCACAGGCTGTTGAACTGCAGTTTCCACTAGGCAGAGCCAGTAAAAGAGGAAAGACAGAAGTAGGAGTCCAGCAAAGCCCGGAGGGCAGAAAAGACCTCCAAATTTTTTTCCAAACTGACTGGTTCTGTTGTATTTGAATCTGGAACTCATTTTTTTTTCACTCCATATTTTGAATAAGTATACTGGTGGGCTACTGAGGAGGTCTCATTTACAAATATAATAACATAATAGAAATTTCTAGCAACAATATCCATATTCTCTGTCCATAGCTCTAGCCATTCTGAGATCATGTGAATATTTTTTTTTCCTGTAGTCCTTGTGTTCCCCCCTTTTTAAATAAAAACATAGTATATAACTGTGGGATAAAGTGTCACTGAGGAGACACACAAAGCAACATGCTTCCGTTCAGCTCATTTTATAGAAAAATCTGACACAGCTCTCCTGTATTTTCTGTCTGTCTTGCTCCTATTCCAGTGTATTGCTTGGTAGGCACCTAAGGTCTAACTCTAAGCAAGAAACCCCTTTTTTATCTTGTCCAGAGTTAAGATTCCTAACTATGCAGGAGGGAAAAAGTCATTTAAAAAAAGGGTTTCTGTTTGACTATTTATCCAGGACACGGTGATGGTTCTTTCTATCCTAAAAAAGAGAATTACATTGATGGTTCTTTTTCTTCCATTTCCAGCCATACTATCCAATTTAGTTGGCATGATTATACTCCTTCAGAACGATTGTTGCCCCAAAATTTTAAATTTCTAGCCCCAATTGGACCAGGGCTATTTATTTGTTTTTATCAGTTTCTCAGAAACACGCACAGAGGAGAAACACTTGTGTTCATTCCTCCACATTGGAATATTTAAAAACCTTTCAGGGCAACCGTCTGAAGCAGGGAGGTTGGAGCTTGAGTGTAGATTCTTCTCATGAATGAACCCTTACTTTCCCGGGTTTTTTGCTTTCAGGAGAACATTACTATTTCATTCTCTTTAGAACACACCCCTTCCCATATGAAGAAAAGAGAAGTAAAGGGTGAAGGGGGGGGGCTCTTGTATCAAAGTGATTCTTGTATGAGGTGATCTGCAATTCAACCATTAGCTCTGCTTCATTTGAGAGTAGCACCTATCTATCTATCTATCTATCTTATCTATCTATCTATCTATCCCTATCTATCTATCTATCTATCTATCTATCATTATCTATCTAAAATAAAATACATACATACATACATACATTACATACATACACCTACCTTTAACATACATACAATACATACATTTTTTGTGTTGTGTCATTCAGTTGTGAACCCACACTTCGTAACCCCATGTCCATGGAGTTTTTTTGGCAGGATTTCTGGTGTGGTTTGCCAGTTCCTACTCATGCGCCTACAGACCTGGTATTCCCTGGTGGTCTCCCATCCAAGTACTAACCAGGGCCCACCTGCTTAGCTTCCGAAATCAGGCATATTTAGAGTGTTTAGGGCATTAGGCTGGCACATACATACATACATACATACATACATACATACACATACATACATACATACATACATCATAATACATACATATGTTGTGCTATTAAGGGTTTTGAATGCACCGGGGGGGAACCCTTGTCCAATTTGGGTTTCTTCAGGGAAAATTGTGTGGGGTTTTCCAGTTATTATGGGCCCGTGGGATTGGGGGTTCCCATCCAAGGTATTCCCCACCTGCTTGGCTAAAAAAGGCAGAAAAGGGGTTTAGGGATTAGGCTAGGAGCACAATTTTACTACCTTTTTAATAAACTCTTACATAAATCATTCCCCCCATAATTCATCACAAATTCATATTTTCCTCCCATTAGGGGCCCTTAAAACACCCTTTGGAACCCCGTATTTTCACCCGGTTTGGGGCCTTTCCCGCCCCCCCAGATTTTTGGTCTTGGGGGACCTCAGAAATGTGATCCTTGGGGGGGTTGCCAGTTATTATGGGCTTGGGGGGGCCAAAACAACGGGAAAGGGGGAGAAAATTCCCCAAATATTTTACTAAAATGAGGAACCAAAAAAATGGTGGGGGGTAAATGAGGCGGGGTCGGAATTATTTTGACTCCGGGTGTTGGGTAAAATTTTTAATCAGTTCCCGCATTTGGGCAGCTAGGGTGTTATCCCCTTGGTGTGTGGGCTCTGTACAAGACACATGATTCAAAAATACTGTACATGTTTCCACCTGTAGTGAATTGTTTAGCTAAAAGTGCTTATGCCCAGTAGGTACATTAACAGAATGAGGTTGTAAAATTCTGAAGGCATCATGATATTTTTCAATTTTCCCTTTTTGAAAAATTCAAGACGGAAAACAATCACATCAAATCAAAATTCTAGGCTAAAATTTGCCTGGATATCCAGATTTTCTATTGGCATGGAGGCTTTCTTATCGGTTCTTGTCTGATTTCTCAGGGAATATTTAGTGCAATGTGTCACCTTACTCAAGGCAGGGTAATAGATGGCACAAAAAAAAGCAAATATTAAAAAAAGACAGAAGTGTTGTGACACCTTAAAGACTAATTTCTGTATTTTAATGTGGGGCTTATGTGGACAAATCCACTCCTTCTGCCCACTTCTAAAATTCCATTCTGCAATCATGCTGCATATGTAGATGCAGCATCAATCCTATTTGTCCTTGGCCTTGTATAAATTTTCCCCATAAATTCAGCAAGACAGAAAGAAAAGGAGGGATTGGATAAATATAAACATACCAAGGTAATAGGAATTTGGGATATCGAAATAAAAGAAGAAGATTGGGAAAAATATGGAATTGAGGATCTTGCTTATCAGTTAGAATAATTATTTTAAATTAATTTTAAGGTGGTATATGACACCGTCAAATTGAATAGAATAAAACCCGGATATTCTAAGATCTGTTGGAAATGCGGAAAAAAAGATAGGTACCTACATTCATCTTTGGTGGGAATGTGAAATAGTTCAAAAAGTTTTGGCAATTGATTTTTAGCAAGGTAAAAGAAATACTCCAAATTGATTTTTGAATGTAAGTTGGAAAACACATTGTTATCACTACCACTTATTAAGAACATGATGTAAAAACAAAAGAATTAATTGCAAACCTTATGACAGCAGGGAAAACTGATTATAGCGGAAAAAAATGGAAATTGAAGTTAGATTTTAGGGTTGAAGATTGATTTTAATGAAGTGTGGGACATAGCTTTAAATGTAAATTGTCTTGTAGTTTAAAAGTCTGCGAGGGGAAATGAAGAGGATATTTTTATGACATTTGGGGAAAATTTATAGACTATGTATTATTAAAAAGGGGAAAAGGGAAAGAACCCAAATTATAATCCAACACAGTTCTGGAGAAAAGGACTTTAAAAAACGTTAGAAGAAGAGAAGATGAAGAAGAAAAGAAGCTAAAGGAAAACTGGGTGGTCCAGGGAATTGGGGGTGCACAATTATTGTTTGTTTGATTGTTTGTTTGTATTTTAAAAAATAAAATAAAAAATAAAAAAGGAAATGGTATATCAATTTTGACAGTAAAGTTGGTATGTATTGCAGGTAAACTGTGCTCATGACCCGGGAGTTCAATCCCAAGTAGGGAGACTCATGGGTTTATCAGCTTTCCACCTTCCGAGGTCGGTAAAATGAGTACCCAGCTTGCTTGAGAGTGAGGGCTATGTGTAGCCAACATATTGTAATTAAACTGTAAACCACCCAAGGGGGGGGGGGTAGGTGGCCGGGGTTGTTTTTGGGTTTTTTTGGGGCGTGGTATTTTTTATAATGCAGAAAAAAAAAACAAAACTTTTTTATATTTTTGGTAAAGGAGGGAAAAAATTTTACTTGGAAAAAAGGGTGGGGTCCAGTTTTGGTCACCTCATACCCTATCATGTGCAATATCCCTATTATTGTCAGTACTGGGGTGGCAGC
This sequence comes from Phrynocephalus vlangalii, assembly GCA_037367305.1. NCBI lineage: Eukaryota > Metazoa > Chordata > Lepidosauria > Squamata > Agamidae > Phrynocephalus > Phrynocephalus vlangalii. Next base: position 4,917 of record JAWVWN010006272.1, on the reverse strand, counting down.
GGGGAAGGAAGAGAAACCCCTTCTAGTGGCAGCCAAGGGACAGTGTCTTTCGCCTAAATGGCAAGCTGGTTCAAAAGCGATTAGGCATTGCCGCTGCTTGATTCACAGCCTACTTTATGCTTCTGTTTGGACGCAGGTTGCTTTGGTGGGCAGTGTCCACATGCTGACCCTCAATTGATGGAGTTTGATCCATACTTGAGACACTAGTCCCTCTTCCCTTTATCCAAGTCTGCCCACCCCAAATCTCCTTTATGGGTTGCCCATTTTTTTTATTTTAGAGAAAACTTTAGAGTTTCCCAGTGTTCTCCATAGTGTACAAACGCACACATACATACTGCAGACACATAGTAGTCTGCTATAGTTCACTGGAATTGTTTCTCTTTAATATCAATTTCTCTCTCTCTCTCTCTCTCTCTCTCTCTCTGGTCCATGCTGTGGTGGTTTAGCACTAAACCTATTATATCAATATAGTGATAATGTGATCTACCCTTAAACTTGGTAGTTTCGCCCTTTAAAAAAAAGAAAATTACTAAAGGGTGACTAGGGGAAAAATTATGGGAGTGCTTGTTTCATTGTCCCGAATGGCCATTACCAGCTGCCCTGCCCCATCTTTTGGACAACACAGCAACTGATCACATGGGGAAAGCCTGCTTGAATTGCTTTGGCTTGAAGCCCAAACATCAGAGGGAAAAAAGGAAGATTAATTTGAACTGGCCTTTGTGTCATGTGATCAGCTTAGAAATGTGAATTTACCAGAATTTCAACCGCTTCAAATCTCACAGTATTTGATTGTGTGATTGCAGCCAGTGAGAATCTGATTTCAAGCAATTATTTTGCTTCCTTCAGAGGCTGTGTAGCCGTTTATTGCCAAAATACAGGGGCAAACTGCTACACCCATTTTCAAACCGCATTTGTAAAATTGAATTTGGTTTTTGGATCTGCTGCCAGCTTCCATGGTAAACCCCTACAGTACTAATGGTTTTAGAAGACTTCTTGAGTTGTCTCTGAATTTGAAACTGTCATTCATGGTGCCTTTTTTGCTGCTGTTTTAAAGATATAAGGGCCTTTTTACATGACCCCTAAGATCCCTGGCCACCCTTTAAAATTTGGGCCAGAGATTTTTAGGGGGTTTTGTCGCTCTTTGGGCTTCCCACCCCCCCGCACTTCCTGGCTGTGGCTGCTGAGGGAGGGAGAAAAGAGAAAAAAAAGCATGCCTCACCTCCTTCTGCCTCTCGTCTCTGTAAAAATAGCTCTTAAAGGGGCGGGGGCCAAAAAACAACAAACAGAAGCAAGGTGAGCCCCCCCACTCACTATCCTTACACCGGTCAAATAATTTTCACCTCCAAAAGCAGGTACTTGAAAGGTGGCTGGGACGCGCTAAAGTGGGCGTGGTCGCACTTAATTTCCTGTTAACTCCCGGGGCTGGTGGGGAAACATTTTTTAAGCCCCGGGCTGGGAGCCATTTGCAGCGGAGCTTAGGGGTCGTGTATAAACGCCCTAGACTGTACGTCTCAAATGCCTACCGACAGCAAAAATTCTTATCCTGATTTAGATTGCCAAAAAGGTCTTTTTCAGAATCCACAGATGGCCTGCCTGATGGCAGTAAAAACCCAAGAAGTGCTGTGTTTTATCTGAAAACATCTTCTCTTTTTATTCTCTTTAGTGCTTTGTTGTTGTTGTTGTTTGTTGTTGTTGTTGTTGTTGTGTTGGTGTGGTGGTGGTGGGGGGGGGGGGGTGTGTGTATATTTTTAAAAAAGCAGCTTTTTTTTTGCATGGGATGCTGTGGTTTTATTAAAATTGAAAGGAAAGCTTGTTATGATCTTCTCCCACAAGTAACATTTCTACATTTCCGTTCCAACATGTTCTCAGTAGGGAGTTAGGAGTCTTTCATTGTCGCGTTGGCCCCGTTTTGCAGGAAACCCAAGACTGTAAATTTTGATAGGCTGAGCTGCAGTACAGAGGGAGAAATGGGAATATCCAATCCGAAAGAAAAAGGGCCCAGAATTTGACACCATAATTGTACGGGGAGGTGAAAAGCTTTTTCCTTGTCTGCCTATCTATGTGCTGATCTGTCTAATTCAGATTTACGGAAACCGATAACCTGGTTTACACCTGCAGCATGCCAAGCTTTTGTATCTGGTCCAAAAATGAGGATGCACTTTTGCTTAATGAACGATTGGCAGGGCAAGCGCCAAATCCCATACAGGCAGCAGTTCGCATTTCCCATATTGGCAGACTTTCACGCAAAAGAAAGAAGGGAAGCAACAAAGGGCAGAAAGCCAAGAGGGCACATTCTCTGTTAACATCAACAATGACTGCGCATTAGGCACTATATTTAAGACCCAATCCAAATGTGTCTCAAACAGGAAATTTTTTTCTGCTGCTGCCACAAGGCAGGTACAGTGTGGATCTGCCTGTTCATTCTTCTTTGAAGGCAGGGGTGAGGGGAACCTTCTTTCCCGACTTGTTCTTAGTAATCTAAATTTAGCTCTAGTGTAAGCATCAGCCGCTTAAACCTATTCCCATATGGAGTGTTCTATTTAGCTACGGAAACCAAATCCTTTTTTTCTTTTCTTTTTTTAAAAATGTAAATCATGAGTCATCCTTTGGAAATTATGGGAAAAGGCTATTCTTACAACCCGACACTGGGGAAAGGAGAATCACATCCAGGATTTCTAGATAAAGGATTTCAGTAATTTATTTCAGTTTCTTCAGGGTGCAATATCTTACATGTTGGGAATTAAGGAGGAAGGACAGGGAACGGGGTGTGGTACTGAGAAGAAATATAAAACCTGTGTCCAAGGTACCTTGGGAAAGGTTTTTCATTTCCCCTGCCTTAAAATTTAGAAGCAATAAATAGGAAAAAAACTGTTGGAGGAAAATAGATTTGCTGTATTTTCTGCCAACAGAAAGAAATTGAGCTAACTGTTTTTGGATGGGGGTAATGCAGAATGTGATTGACATTTGTTTGAATTGTTCTCACTAAGGGAAAACATGCAATGAGCCTTTCATTTTCAGCAGCCTAAGATTTTAACTATAAAAAGGGGTTTGCTTCAGGCGGGATGTTGAGGGAAATACTAATCTTTCTTAAAAGTTATTTTGGCTCCCTCTCCAAAATAGTGTTTCCCCCGATTTTACACTGTGTATAAGTTGATGTTGGGAGACTGAGGCTGATACTTCACGTCCATCTCATTGCTGTTTGCGGTCCCCCTTGGGACCGGTACGAAGAAATCTAACTGCATGTCCATTGGGGACAAAGGGAGTTTGTCCCGACCCCGACCCCTGAACTGCAAACTAAGCAGGATGAAGAGTTCCCCTCCCTGGCCTCGGGGAAACTCCAAAATTCTCACTTCTCGTTCCAATCGAGAGCCTGAAGGTCAGTCTCCTCCGCAATGTGCCTTCTCCATTAGTGGCAAAGGGGTGCAATCTGCCATTCGCCAGTACATTCCCCATGGAGTCAGCAACACAGTGCAGAGAGATTAAAAGGGCCCAAAAGTCTCAAACTCAGCTCCGTAATGCATTGAGGCAGGCTTCAGAGAATCGAAACATCAAAAACGGACGGTCGGGTTGGGGGGGGGGAGAACAAAGGCATGGAATTTCACATCTCATCACGGAACGAGGATGTGCGGTAACAGTCATGCTGGTATTCTCCTCACGCCGTGAGTACACGGGAACAGGGACAGAACCTCAAGAAGGGCCCAGGGAACTGCAACCGACATCAACACGCAATGAACTTCCTCCTGGGATGAGAGTGGACGTGAAGTAACCGTCTTAAGAAGAGCCCTCCTGCATCAGCTCAAGAGCCACCTTCAGCAGTCTGTTTGTAGAGTGGCAACACTTGGAAAATAATCTTTTAAATTTGTTACAGAGCAGAGTAGCTTCGGGCCCTCGTAACACATTTCCACTGCCCACCTCTCAAAGTTTTGTTGCTTCTCCCGTGTTTTTGTCTGTTTTAAAAATAGGAAACCCCTAAAAATGCAAAATGACCTAAAGTTTTAAAAACAAAATAAATCTTTTAATGTCCCATTAAGACATGGTTAGTGCCCCCAAATAATGGGAAAAGTAACCAGAAAGTGTCACTCATTATTTGTCATGCCCCTTTCTTCCCCAGAAAAACAGCTAGTTGAAGGAAATGTTATTATTTGTACCACATTGATTCCAAGCTATTCAAGCAGGGATGAGCAATGTTTGGGCCCCCCAGATGTTTTGGGGCCACAACTGCCACAGTCCTTATCATTTGGGAAAAATAGACTCAGAATGCTGAGGGGTTGCAGTCCAAACATTGGGGGGCCAAAGGTTCCCCACCCCGTGTTAACAGTGTCCTAATGGAAGTCCACAAACAACAATTAAGCAATTTGTTTCTTAACAAAATTAAGCAAAATTTTTTGCACACATCTTTTTGACGGGGGATAAGTTTTGCTCTATTAATTTGTAACGGGAGCAATCTTAAAATCATAGAATCATAGAGTTGGAAGAGACCTCAAGGGGCATCCAGTCCATCCCGTAGTCCATCAAAATAGTCCCACGATGACCATCTAGCTCTGCCTAAAAAACCACCCAAAAAAGGAGACTCACCACCCCCTGTGGCAGCATATTCCAATGCCAAACAGCTCTAACAACAGGAAGTTCTTCCTAATGTTCAAATGGAATCATTTTTCCTGTTGTTTGAAACCAATTACTCCAAGTCCTAGTCTCTGAAGCCATGAAAAACAAACCTGTCCCCTCTTCAAAATGACCTCCATTTAAAAAGTTTAACCTTGGTATCTTATTACCCTTTCAACCTTCTTTTTCTAAAGCTAAACATTTCCAGCTCCCTAAGAAGCTCCTTGTAAGACATATCTTTCAGACCTTTACCATCTGGTCCCCCCTCTGGACTTTTTTTAAATAGAGGGGGTGCAGCAAGGAAACAGTTAAATT
>JAWVWN010006269.1:0-18554 GCA_037367305.1 Phrynocephalus vlangalii | reverse complement strand
TGAGAGATGTTTGGGCAACAGCTGATGATGTGATCTACAGTTTCATTCTTTTCTTTGCACAATTGACATTTAATATTTTTGATGATTTATCAATTTTCACCTTTATGGCATTTGTTCTTAAGGCTTGATCTTGAGTTGCCATGCTTAGTCCTTCAGTTTCTTTCTTCAATGTTGCTTTTCCTAACCAAAACCATGTTTGTTCTTGGTTGATCTTACCACTGGTGCCTCTTATAAATTGACCATGCAGTGGTTTATTATGCCAGTTCCCTATTTGGCTTTGCATTTGTTGACTTTTAAATTCTTGCATAGTTTCTGGATATTCCTTTATTATGCCTTCAGTAACTATTGACTTCAGCACAGCATTTTCACTATGGTGGAGATAGTCAAATATTCCTCATTTTTCTTCTTCAATAGTTCGATGAACTTGCAAGAGGCCTCTACCTCCTATTTTCCTTGGCAAGTAGAGCCCACCGATATCACGTTGTGGATGTAATGTCATCACTTTTCTTGTCTTTCAATCTAATGCTTATAATTCTGCCTGGGTCCAGTTTATAACTCCTGCTGTGTATTGCTAGAGTGGAATACCCCATGTGTTTATAGCTTGGATGGTATTCTTTCCAGTATCTTTGTAACTCTTGTTAAGTATTCTTGGCTAACTTTATTCTTAACTTCTTTATGCTTGCTGTTATTTGCTTGTAGTAATCCAAGATACTTATATGATTCTTCTGCATACAATATTTTTATAAAATTATTAGGCATATCAATCCCTTCAGCCTTTGCTATCTTTCCTCTGATGATGCTGAGGGTTACACACTTGTCTAATCCGAATTCCATTGCGATATCATTGCTGAAAATTTGCACTGTATTGAATACTGACTCTGTTTCTTGTTGGGATTTCCCATACAGCTTCAAATCATCCATATATAGCAAATGGTTTATTTGGCTTGATGTTTTTGATATTGATACCCCATATTTGTCTTGTTCAATATTTTTTTGACTGGGATTAGAGCAATTACAAACAGCAGGGTTGATCATGAATCACCTTTAAATATTCCTCTCTTATGCTGACATGACCAATTTGTTCACCATCAATGGTTAGCTCGGTATTCCACTTTTTCAATGTTGCCTTGATAAATTCTTGAATACTTCCAAATAATTCCTGCTAATTCCAAACTTTTTAGTATCCAGTCATCTGGCAAAGAATCAAATGCTTTCTTATAGTCAAACCATGCAAGTTGGTTCTGTGTCTCTTACAGTTTTCAATTGCCATCTTGTCAATAAGTAGCTGATCTTTGGTGCCACAGCTATTTTTACAATTGCCCTTTTGTTCAAAAGGGTATAAATTGCTTCAGATCAAGTGACTCTGGATGATATCAGCAATTATTCATCTAAGGAGTTTGAACATTGTTGGCAAGCACGTAATTGGATGATAGTTGCTTGGTATAGGCCCTTTGCTCAGATCTTTCATAATTATGTTGTTAACCATTGATCTATTTCACCTTGCTGGATTATTTGGTCAAATTGTTCAGCGAGTCTTGAATGCATCCTGGTTAGATGTTTCAGTCAAAATCCATGCAATTCATCTTCACCAGGAACAGTCCAATTCTTCATTTTCTTATCTTGCTTTTACCTTTTGGGATGTAATATTCTTCCCATTTAAACTAGCAGCATTTGTGGTCAATTTGACTGTCTCCAACCAGCTTGCTTGTTTATTATAATTCTTGGGATTATCCCAAATATCCTGCCAAAAGCATAGTACTTCATTTGATTATGGCTTTACTCTGTAATCTGTTTAATAATAATAATAATAATAATAATAATAATAATAATAATAATAATAATAATAATAATAATAATAATAATAATAATAATAATAATACTTACTTACTTACTTACTTACTTACTTACTTACTTACTTACTTACTTACTGGGTTTTATGGGCTTTCTTTCACAATCATAACTTGTGCTTCATATTCCTCACAACTTGCATCCTGAATGTTCTTGTATATTTTGTTATTAAGCTGGAGAATGTCTCCACCAATCTTATCTTGTTTAAAATAAATTGTAATACCCTCAGAAGGTAGTATTTTCCAATTCTTCATCTCATGACCGCATGAATGAGGTATCTTTTGATCTCATTTTTAAGGCTGCCCATTTTGCTATCTTAATAATTATGGCCAATCTTCCTTATTTTTGGCCATATCACTACTATGATGTCCTGTTTCTTTATGTAACAATAATACTATGAGAGTAGACAATGAAATTTAACAGGAAGCGTGATTTACTATAAGAAACATCAAGTAACAATAGTACCACTTATAGTCCTCCTTGATCAGGTCTACTCAACACATCCCTTAATGGGACACCTTGCTGAGAAAATGAGCATTGGAAACTAGAAAGTACCATCAGTCTTCCTAGCAAGTAATACTTTACCCTTAAGGAAGAGTAGGGCGTCCATTTTATATGCCCCTAGGGAAATAGTGGAGAGACAGAGAAAAGAGCAAATGGACACTAGTTAATTAGTAGCCTCAAAGAAGATTGAAGGTAAGTTATTAAAAGTGCTGTTGCCAAATAACTAGAAAAAAATGCAGTCTAAGGAATCCGACTTGAATGAACAGAAGCCTTTCTCAAGTCTATACTCCATTCCATTCCATTCCATCTAATCATAGAATCATAGAATAGTGTTGAAAGAAGCCTACAAGGCCATCAAGTCCAACCCCCTTCTCCATGCAGGAATACAAATCCAAGGATATCTGCCAGATGGCTGTCAAGATTTCTCTGGAATTCTCTGGTGAGCATTCACCACTTCCTGAGGTAATTGGTTCCACTGCAGTACTGCCGCTCTAACAGTTGGGAAGTTCTTCCTGATATTCAGCTGAAATCTTGGTTCTCTTAACTTGAGTCCATTGCTGCATGTTCTACACTCTGGGATGATTGAGAACAGATCCTCCCCTCCTGTGTATGACAGCCCTTCAAATATTTGAAAAATGCTATCATATCACCCTTCCATCTTCTTTTCTCTAGGCTAAACATCCCCAGTTCTTTCATTCTTTCTTCATAGGGCTTTGGTTCCAGCCCCCTGATCATCCTTGTCACCCTCCTCTGAACTTGTTCCAACTTGTCAGCATCCTTCTTGATCTGTAGTGTCCAAAACTGGACACAATACTCAAGTTGAGGCGTAACCAGTGCTGAATAGAGGGGACAAGCACCTCATGGGATTTGGAAATTTTACTTCTGTTAATGCAGCCTAAAATAGCATTTGACTTTTTAGTGACCACATCACACTGTTGGTACATGTTCAGCGTATGAATATACTTGGCCTCCCAAAACCTTCATGCATGAAGTATTGCTGAGTCAGGCATCCCCCATCTTGTAATTGTGCATTAGGTTTCTTCTTCCTAGGTGCAGTACTTTGCACTTGTCCCTGTTCAACTTCATTCTGCTACTTTCAGACCGCTGCTCCGGCCTATCAAGATCATTTTAAATTTTGTTTCTCACCTCCAGGGTATCAGCTATTCCACTCAATTTTGTGACATCCAGGAAACTGGCAAGCATTACCTGAAGTCCCTTGGCCAAGTCATTAATAAAAATGTTGAAGAGCACTGGACCCAGGATTGAGCTTTGGGGTTCACCACTTGTTACCTAGCCTTAGTTAGAGAAGGAGCCATTGATCATCACTATGATATTTATATTTATACTGATCTCAATATCAATTTTCAAATTTAAGTCATGCATCAAACTCCATATTTGTTTCCATATGAAATTTCTCTGGCATGTGCATTTTCCAATTTCTCCTGATACACATACTGCAACTTCTTGGTAGGGAGGATAAAACATTTCATTTTTCATTTTTTCATTAGGTGAGCCAGAAAAAATATTTTTCCTCCATGCAAGAGGGTGAGATGTCCCCCTACACGAGAGAACTGTCACCCATTTTCAAGGCAGAATTTATGTGTTTCCGTTCAAATGAGTAAGGTGGAAAGATGAGAGTGTGGCTTGCCACTAGATGGGATGGAAATTTAATTAATTATTAATTATTGCATAAATGAATTAATATAGCCACAGTGGATCACTTTTTGGGTGTTTGTGTTCAATCAGCAGGGCTTATTGTGATTACAGTTACTATTTCCTGACCTTCACAATAAATGGATTTTGTTCCAAGTAATTCTGCAAATTCAGTTCTCCACAGAGCAGGCAGAGGCAAATAATATTAAAACCACATTATTATCTTAACAATGCTAAAACTCAAGCAGTCTGCTGGTGAGATTACCCAATTCAAAACATGCCTCAGTAGAAAACTGCTATATATTCTCTCATTTTGAGCCACTGATACTGTTTTCTAAGATGAACAATAAAATGAACATAAATACGATTACACAAATGAAATGATGGAATTTCAAAATAGATTTCGCTGGGGAGATATTTTTCATTTCCCCCAACATATATATTCTATCTTATTTTGTATTTATTGTGTATACTTGGCCTCCCAAAACCTGAAGGTATCAACTTATTACAGCCAATCAGAGAAATTCATTTTTATTACACAAACCAATGTTGATACATTCACATTATGTGAACAGCTTCTGATCCAGTGCAGCACCAGATTTCACTTAAGTAATCAGCATAAAAATGAGCTGGAAATGTGTCTCCGTACTCTTTTACCTTTCGGTTCTCAATGCTTCAATTGCCTTACCATTTTTTATTTAAAATTGGTGAATCTGGCATTTGTGAATCATCAGAATGAAGTCTGGCAGGCAATGCATTGGGTGCCATTATCAGGAGAAAGGCAGCCAATAAATAAACAACAAAATAAAACAAACAAATGCAATGCCTGGAAAATCACAAGAAGAACAGTTTAAATCATGTTTAGACATCTTGAGCCTTTCATGAAGAAGCAACTTGACTTTCTGTGTCTCTCTTTTTGGCAAAATTTAATTAGCTCCTTTTCTGCTGTATGTGTTCCACTGTCTCCCTTGATTTCTTCTCTTGAGTGTCACTTGCATATCCTTTCTATTTTTCAAATGGACACATTTTATGTAGAGTACAATAGGCAACATAAGTACGTTTAGTAACAAGGAAGTACTAACTTTAATTCAGACAAAGAGAAATACAAAAATATCCATGATGAATTAATGCTGGGTTTCATATGAAGTAGATTTGTTGCTATTATTTCTTCCAGAGAATGGACTGAAAAGGTAGAACAAGGTTCTGAAAGAGGAGGAGCTATAGTTATTGCTGAGGTTTTGCCCACCCAGAACAAAATAAAGAGACATACAAAGTTTTTTGTGTGGGGATCCGGATGAAAGAACTCGAGTCCGAGTAGTCCGACCAGCGGAGCAATGATGGTGATCGCCCCTTGCCACTCGGGTTTTATTACATATCATTTACATTCCACAGTATGCACAGAATCAGTGATTGGTTACAAGGGGAACATTACATACGTTACATATGCTGGTTGGCTAGGATGCTGTATAGAGGATTGCCTCGTGACTGCCTCGTGAACAGAGCATGCCTTGCCCAGTTATTGATTGCCGTAACCCATGTCCTGCTGTTTGCAGATGGGAGAGTGAGTTAAATGAGGAGGATGAGTTAATGAGAGAAAGACAATAGATGAAGGGAAGACGAATTTAGGTAAAGGGGAATGAAAAGCAAATAGGAAAGCAAACAGGAATTACCCCAGTAATCAGGAGTAAATAAGTGGAGATGAGCAGGCAGCGCCAAGTCAGGGATAAACAAGCTGACTAAATTAAAGGCAAATAATAGCTTGACACCAATAAATTGTCATGAGACTGGTTGATGGGTTCTTTTTGAGGTTTGGTTGAAAAAGAGATGACTGAAACTCCAAAAACACAGCAAAAGTGGAATTTCCTTACAGAATGATAAGAAATGTGTCTCTCTCACCTATTCCATGGCAAAACTAATGGCAACTCATGAGGTGACCACAGGAAGGTAAGTATATCTTGGATTCCAAGTACAGCACACAACTTGTGGTGACTTGTATAAGACTGGCCAGGCTGTAGTTTGAAGAGGAACAGACCAAAGAATGAATAAAATCAGGCACTCAGCATTTGGATGCTCACCATGGCAAGTCCGGGGGTAGGGTGCTTTGCAGCCTGATCTGAGGCAAATTCAGGTGAAAATTCCATTCACATGATCCTGGGAGAGCATGTGCGATTGAGCCTTTAAAAGGGCTCCCCACAGCTTAACTGTCCTCCTTTGCAGTTTGAATGTGCCAGAAGGAGCTGCTTGCCCCTCCCTCATCTTGCTTTCACTTTTGCAGCCTGATGTTGGGGATCAGCAGATCGGATTGATAACCACCCAGACCAACCCTTTGCCTTTTTCTTGCTTGTTTGCCTGTTACATATTGTTTATTTATAGTTTATTTCTGGATTGGTTAATTTTAGTAATTTGATTTCCTTTAAGTGCTGTGCCTTGGCACAGCCCAATGAGGGGGTGGTGTCCCCACCACACTTTAGCTTTTAATTACTCTGCTCCAGGGTGGTAGACATTGTGCAGGGGCACCGCAATGTAGAGCATTTAGCATTTTAATTTTGAATTGATTTAAGGTTCCCTTCATCTTTGATTTATTATTTATTAATTACGTTGGGGGGGTTAGTGCTCAGAGGGTGTTACCCTCTGTGAGGGTGTTATGTGTGTTGTGTCATTACAGTCGTGTTAGGTCTTTTTTATTTGCATTATTTCATTTATTTACAGTTGAATGCAGTTTTTTAAATTTATAAATAGGCTAATCATTATTCTAATTTAATTGTAATTGCAGTTATATTGGGAGTGAGGTTGTTATTTGATTTGTTTGTGGAGGGTGTTCGAGATCTGGTGAACATTTCATTGTACTGAACCTATATATGTATAGCATTATATTAAGCAAGCCCACTTGAAGCTTTATTTATTTATTTATTTATTTATTTATTTATTTATTTATTGGTTTAAATTAATTGTTTTAGGCTTTCGGTATTACCTATTATTGGGCTGCTTAGGCTGCACATTTTGGAACCATAAATAAAAAATAAAATAAATAAATAATTTGAATAAATAAACACATAATAGATAATAATAGATATTTGTATATAGATTAAAATAAACATATATACACATACCTTTTGCCTACTCAGGTCAAGCTGGCTGTCTCAGTGGGTTAGGTGTCTGGCTGCAGCCAGAGTTTGGTAGTTCAATTCCTATCTGTGCCTCTAAAGCAGCAGTATCTAACCTTTTATCTGGTGCGCGTGTACGTGTGTGTGTGTGTGTGCGTGCACACAAGTACACACGCACACATGCACACGTGCACACACACATGCACATGCACACGTGCGCACGCGCGCGCACACACACACACACACACACACACACACACACATTTACATCTTGTTGGTGAACATGCAGTAACTATGCCTTCCAAGAAGAGACAAGATTCACAGAAGGTGAAACAGTCTTTTAAACAGAAGGCATCTTCCCTATCCCCTCATGCACTTTCTTTGGATTCTGATTCTGATGAATGGCCTCAATCAATACTGATTTTGGACAAGCTCAGCAAACTTGAGAGGGACAGGGCTCAGTCTACTGGCATGCAGGAATCCTTTGAACCTCACAAATCAGCTAGGCCTTCTAGGGCACATAGGCATGCTGAATACAATAGGATTAGTCAAGACATTCTTTCTCGCATTGCTCTTCTAGAAGTTGAATGTGCTGGCCCTTTGACTTACATTACCACTCCACCACCCAACAAGCTGCAAATGCCAGAAGATTTTGGTAGCCTGGCTCCCACTGCACTGCAGTCTGAGGCTGTGGGAATAGTGTCTTCAGTGCAACCTAGGGCCACAAAACAGTGCTGGAGAGCCACAAGTTTCAGGCTTGTGTTTGGGAAGGCAGGAGTCATCTACCATGCCCATGGCCAGGTGAGTCATTGGCTGCATCCATCACACCTGCACCAATATGGTTATGGCCTTGGGGCCCCATAAGCTCTCAGCTTCTGGGCCCCAGTATTTTAACCATGCTCACACCTACAGTGAACAGTACATAAGACATGCTCCCACCATCTAGGGAGTCCATTGGAATTAACCCAGGGCTGACACAACCATTGGTAGCTTTAACTATGGTGAGCAGTGCACAGGGTCATCCAGCTACTGCTGAGAACCCACTGCCACCGAGCACAGTGACAGCTTCCACCTCTGCAGGATCTGCCTCTGGGTCACACCCCGATTTAAATGCAACATCGGGTGTTATCGCAGTTCCACCACAGCATTTCTGTGATTGTGACCAGTCCTTGCCATTGGGAGATCACTCCCTGCCCGCTACAGTAGAAAAAACTTGGCAGGGTGAGTATGTGGATATATTTGATTTGCTTAACCATGAGGTAGATGCTGCAAAATTTGAGATGATGGAGGATCATGACAAAGAATGCATTAGAAGGAGCAGGCCTGCCCACTGCTGAATGAACTGATTGCCAGCATTCTGTATTTATGCTAGTACCATCCTGAGAGAGATTTTGCCCTTATCCAATACCTTGACTTGATATATAGGGCTTACGTTGACTTCCCAGGATCTGCCTGGATGTTGTACAATGAGGGATTTAGAATGAGAGCCATTCTTAGGCCACACCCTCATTGGGATGGCCCTCTGGACCCACTATGGGTTTGTGTGATGAACCCCCACCTAGTCCATCTCGGAAGCAATGACTTGACTGACATGAGTTCCAGGGAAAGCGTTAATCTTTAAAATTATTGCTGACTTGGGGATATTTGAATGCCTGTTTCCAGATACTTGGGTAGTGTGGTCTTCTATTATACCACATTTGGTCTGGTGAGGAGCCAGAGATCCAAGGCACATAGATCATGCCAGAAAATGTGTTAACAGGGAAGTTAGCCAAGCAGTTAGGCAAGGCTTAAGATCAGTTACCACCCACCCACAAATTTCTTTTCAACACCATGTTTAGGGCAGATGGAGTGCATCTGTTGGATGCTAGGCTTGAGATATTTTGGGGGAATTTGCAAGCGGGGCTTGTTGGCTTGATTGGGGGCAAGGAGCATACCTCATAACCCCTTTGCTGTGGTGGGTAGTGCAACGTTTGGTTTGGACGTGACTACACTGTACAAGTTCCCTGTAATGGGACTAGCCATAATTTAATAAAATGTCTTCAGTCCAGGCTAGGATTAGTTGAGCATTAATAAGGTATTAGTTTGTGATTAATATTGTTTATGGCTGCCTGGGGAGGTGTTATTCCCCCTGAACTTGGCAACATGCCAAATATTGACAGCATGTTGTCAGGGAGATAGATACTCACCTAGGTTATTTGGGCCTGGAGGTTAATAGGCCCCAGATGACAGGTACTCTTGCACTACTGCAGGCCCCCATGAATTCCAATAATAATGATGATTAATAATATAATAAAGTTGTGGCCTGATTTAAAACCCAATATATTGTGTTGTCTGCTTATTTCAGGTCTAGGACTGCAATGGATGATGGCAAAGGATTTGGAATTTGGAAATAACCCTTCCTCCTCTTAATTAAAAGTGGATACCAAAAAGAAAGGTAAGTGCACCAGCCACATTTAACCCTGAAGAGGAACTGGAGACAGCAGATGTCACTAGCAGATGCAGAAACTTATTTCTAAAACTAATGTTATTAGTCCGAGGCCCCCAGAGTAGTTGCTGTTATGGTTGCAATGTGAAAAATAGCAAAAAAAAATCCTTCTTCATCCAAAATAATTCAATTAACTTTTTTAAAGATGTCTAACAATCACTGTATCATCTTGAGGCATAGCTTGGCATTCTGAACAATGTGATATTTGGGCTAGATTTCTGTAACTTAAAAATGATGAATAGTTATAGTTGCAATGCAAGAGGAGTGAAGCTACCTTTCATTAAGTTACCACTCTTCAACCTAGTTATATTGTTGTGATTAGTAAGAGAAGTATTTTAAAAAGTTATTCCTAAAAAGCTATTTCCAACTCCAGACACAACTATGGAAGCATATTAAATAGCACAAAAAGCAAAATAATGCATCTCTGTTCGATTCAAAGAATTTGGGAGTTCATATGAAAGAAAACAATAATTCAGCCAGGGCCCTAGGAAATGACCAAGAGTTTTCCCCAATCTCATATCTTCTCTATATTTTCTCTAATATGACCCACCCACACACACACACACACTCACACATTGGATAGTTGAACAAATCATTCTACATTATTTATAAAACTTTGAAATACTACAGAGAGATTTTAACCCCACCTCAACTTTGCCTTTTAAAACTGCCTCAATCACCAGTTTTGCTGTTGTAGTAGTGCCAGCACATTCCTGAGCTACAAGAAAATTAACACAATTCATCTCCCCCTTCCCATGTATGGATGGATTTCATGTGACTCCTATAATTTTCTTCAAAAAAAAAAAACTGTCCAAGTTTATCTTCTTAGCAAAATGTTTCCAGGAACCATTTGTTTTAGAGAATTTACATTGGGGAGAGTTTCCCCCCTCAAACACTCTCAACAAACACAATTTTGAAGTTGCTTTGAAGGTCAGAAACTGTGCACACACTACTTGGATTTTATATTAAAACTATTTGTAAGGCTGATAGATGCATGTTGACCTTCAAAAAGCTGCACAAAAATAATGTTAGAACTGCTTTGTTGTCCTCAGGCTGCCCGGAGGGCAATTCAGTCAATCTTCCAGATCCTCTGAGGCATAAAAGTTTTAGCCTGACTTGTATATCTCCCATTTGCTTTGGAACAAGTTGCATCTCTTTTTACTCTTTCTGTAGGAAATGTGATTTGACTACAAAGTTCACATCACAAGCAAATTTGCCTTTCTACTTTTGTTAATTATTATGTTATTAATTTTCTCTGTGTTGTAAATCCTGTCAAATGCAGAACATTAAAGCAACCAAGATGTGTGATGATCAACTGAAGGCAGGTGGAGAAGTCTACACTTTTTTGTAAGATCTAGAGATACAGGTACTAGAATTGCTTCCAGGTTGGGACCCGGAGCAGAATCATTATTCTTAAAACTCATTTCCAGGTTCTTTCTTACAATCATTTTGGAACATGCTTTTTTTAAAAAAGAATCTTAACTAAAGGTTAACTCATACTGCAGCTCAAAGTCATAAAGACCTACTGTTGGAGAAGGAATGAGTCAAAAGCAAAGTGTTCTGCTTATATACCACTCCATAATGCTTAAAGCACTCTCTGGTCAATAGTTGTGAGTTTTTTGGGCTTCTTTGGCCATGTTCTGGAAGTTTTTCTTCCTGACATTTCACTAGACTCTGTGGCTGGCATCTTCAGAGGGCAAGGAGCTCAGGGAACAAGGAGTCCTCTCTGTGCTCTGAAAAACTCACAACAAATATAGGATCCTAGGCCGATGAAAGCCTTTGAGAATACACTCTTTGGTTGCTTTACAATTTGATTATGCAGGCTACACATGGCCACCTCACCAAGCTGGGTACTAATTTTACTGACCTACGAAGAATAGAAGGCTGAATCAACCATGAGCCATTTACCTGGGATTGAATCTCAGGTTGTGAGCACCATTACAGATGCGGTACATCTGTTTAACCAATACATCATCACACTCTTTCTTCCTCACTTTTCTACGGTATGGCCTTGGCAATCCAATGGTAGACATACTACTTTGAAAAAGATCTTGACACAAGTACCTGCTGAACAGCCCACTGTTGGGTACCATCCTTTGTAAAGTTTTAGCATAACATCTCACTCTATTAAAATTAGCTTCCTGTTTCCTTTCATATTGTCAAACACTTTAATTTTTAAAAACAAACATAGGGATCAAGGAATGACACTAAAAACTATAAAACATAAATAAATAAATAAATAAATAATGTGTGTGTGCATGTGCACACATTGGTTTTCACATCTAGTAAGCTCAAACCCTTTATCTTCTATCTTAGACTACATCTTGGGTTGAAAATCTTTTATATTTTACACCTTTTTCTAGCTATTAGAGAATGTTATCAAAGTTTATTTTTGTTGCTGTTATTCAAATGCATTCTGTGTCTGTGTGTGTGTGCACTTTGGATTTTATATTTCTGCCCTGCTTTTGGTGAAATAAATTTTATTTGACAATTAGAAATAAAAAGTGCAAGCATTTGCAGCTGGTTTAAGTTAATAGCATAGCCCAAAGTAACTCTCAAAGTCTTACTCTTAGAAAATTGGGGAGAGAGATTTATCAAAGCAAAACATCTCCATGAGGTTTTTTTTGGGGGGGGGCATGGAAAATCACTTCAGATTTCTCACAATTTTTGCACATTTTCCCACAAGGAATGAATGCCTTCACAGAATCCAAGCCTTTCTTGTATGAAACAACATTGTTTTCTGTAATGGAACATAAAGCTAAGCTATCAATATGTATGAAGGAATATCTGTTTAGCCAATCAAATAGTCTGAAGGCAAGGCTAAAGTGTATATAAATTGGGTTACTTTGTGTAGAAAGGTGGCATAGAAATACAGTTTGTTTGTTTGTTTATTTATTTATTTATTAAATAAATAAATAAATAAATAAATACATACATACATACATACATACATACATACATACATACATACATACATACATACATACATACATAGTGTGTTCAGAACTGACAGATTGGGCCTGGATAGGGTTTGGTTAGGGAACAACTGAGTAACAGAATGAATCTATAACTGTTTTGTGTTTAAAGTCAAATAAAAAAGAGAGAAATCAACCACAAGTACACCATATGATTTGACAATTCCTTATGTTGTAATGTAAATAAACTACAAATTTATTTTGAAACATTAAAGCAAATGTCAGTCTCTGTCTAATTATTAGCTAAGGCATAATTGTTTTGGGAAATGGTGGCAGCGGAAAAGGAACCAGGTCACGTCACCATTAAAATGAGTGATAGGGGTTTCTAAAATCCAGGTTTGCCACATTCTCCCACTATCATAGACAGACACAGATGTTGGGGTTAACTAGGGCCACGCTTTATTATTATTTTTTCTTTCAAGCTGCCTCATCCTGCAGAGGAGCTTGAATGTGTGTGGATCCATGGGGCAGTTTGGGCTATCTCTTAACCCTCCCCTGTCCCTAGACAGGTGAGTCCTAAGTCCCTGGTCAGAGCTGTCTTCTGGACAGTTCATACCCCACCCGCTAAAACTGGAGGGATGTCTCTATGATCCCACCATCCAATCCTCTTGAACTTAGATGGACAGCCTTCAGGGCTGCTTCCCCACCCACCATGCTCCATTCATCCCTGCAAGTGAATATCAGTATCCTAGTGCCATGACACTAGGTGAAATGACACCCCTGTGCCTCTTGGGAACTCATCAATACACACTTCCCATTCTGCACTAACTGACACAGAAAGGCCTACCAAGTGGTAAGCCCTCAGCAACACCCCCGGCTGCTAATTTCAGCCAACAGGCCATGCTGAAGGTGCTCCCCAAATGTGTAACTTAGTTCCAAGCAACATACCCCTTCAGCTTGTAAACTTCGGGACATTCAAACCGGATGTCTGTATGTTTCACAATATTTCATGGACCCTTTGATGATTCTGTAAAAAATGTATTTCCTTGTGTACTGCTCATTGTGCTTGACCAACAGTGCCACAACCAACTCACCAAGGCTGTGGGCTTACAAAGCAGGACTTCCAATCTCAGTCAAGGACCTTGTAGAGGCTTCAAGATAAGATGGACAGCACCTGGATGAGGGGTAGTATATAATGGTGCATGGGAGCTGGTCAGACCTCCACCAAACTCCCCATATCTTTAAATCTTAGAATTACCTGCTCCCACTGTATCAATATGACACATGCTCAGGGCTATTAACAACCATTGTCTGGCATAGCCCTGGCATGTGGGGTCAAAACCTATATGATCCTGAAAGTCAGTCCCCCACCAAATTATGTACTCCTGAAGGACACTCTATTCAAATCACAAATGAACTGCTATCCTACCATAGTTCTTACTTCATTCCTGCCTCTTCCTTGCAATTGCGTTTCTCAAGCCCCTTAATGACCTACAGCCAATTGACTGAAGCCCAAGCCGGTGCTGCCACCTGAGTCAAACTGAGGTGGACCACCAGTCCTTCTAACACCCTAGGCTAATATAACAACTGTCAAATAACTCCCAGACTCCAGTGGTGATGATCAATTTAGCTCATGTCTGACTGGCGATGCCTAAAGGAGATTTGTTAATTTCTGTATAGCAAAAGAACTCTGTCATGTGCAGGATGTACTTCTATATTGTATTGGGTGAAGAAACATATGATGTTGTTTTACCAAAAAAAGGAGCAAAAGGAGAGCTGTGCAGAACACATTTCTACTCTTTGTAGGCTTGAAAAATGGCAGTTTTTTTCTGTACAGGAGAGTAATATTTTGTTCAGTCCACAAAATGATGTCTCTGAACGTAGCTTTTCATAAAGCAAGTCTCTTTTCCTCCACTTCTTCAAAATCCTACCAAAACCTGCTGAACTCCAATTTAGATGTCATTAAATGTTAGGTATTCTGTTAAAAAATGTTTCAAGATAGCTTTGCACATAATACAAATAGCATATCTGAAGATTTCATAGAGGGTAGCCGTGTTAGTCTTTTCAATAATTTCAGGCAAAAATTAAAGAAAAACAAAACAAAACAAAACAAAAGACACAAATATGTGGCACCTTAAAGACTAACTTTCATATTTTAATGTGACGTTTGGTGCACATGTACACTTCTTCAGACATATAGCAGCAAAATGAGGTGTGTGATACTGTATAACATGAGATTTATATTTCCTACCAGATATTGGTAGTCTGTAATCTGTATAGCCATTGGCTGTAGCATGTAGGGGGTGGATAGGAGAGGGGAGGGAGGAGGAGGGGGAAGAAGAGGAGGTAGAGTTAATTAGTAGAAATGGTGAGAACATTAAATGGTGAGAACACTGAGTTAGAGATGTATAGTTTTATGATTTTATTGCTCACACCAGACCCTGTTTATGTTGAAGTATGGGAAGTAAATTTCTCAAGTGACAGAAACTAGATCAGATCAGATCAGATCAGAGAGGTAGTGGAAACTACCAAATTCTTAAGAGCTATATTGCAGCTTCCTACAAGTGCATCAAATGCAGCCATAAGATTAGAAACAGGACTGGTAACAGTTGAAGCAAGAATATGGATAGCGGCTATCATGTATTGGCTAAAGCTGAACCATAACACCACAGGTTTAGTTCATTTGACACTGCAAAATACCTATGTCCCCCCTGGCAGACAATACTGGAACACAAATTAGGGTATTATGGATTTTCGCAATATTATCTGTTGTCAATGGATATGACCCAGTCCAAATCTATTATAAAGCAAAGGATATTAGATGTAGAAAGACAGCATGACGTAAATAAAGCTAAAGGAATTATAAGATCAAATCCTTTGAATAGAGTCCTACCTATGCCATATTTAAATGACTTAAAAAGTCCAGAATCCAGAAGAGCCTTTATGTTATTACGCATGGACCTATTGCCCTCTGCAGTATTACTGGGAAGATATAATAAGATTCCCTATAAGAGTCGATTGTATGTTTGTGGTGAGGAAACCATTGAGACGCTGAGCCATGTGCTACTGGACTGCAAAATATATAATCATATCAGGGAATGGTTTATCAAACCGATTATATCTTCCTTGGAGGGTAGAAATAAGGAAGAGTGTTTACAGAAGCTTTTGGAAAACAAGAGTAAGGAGATTACTAAAAAAGTGGCCAGTTTTGGGAAGATGGCTATAAAGCTAAGAATTAGCTGGATAAGTAATCAAGATGGATCAGGGAGTGTTTGAAAAATACAAGGTATTACATTATTTACATACAGTTTTTTGTGTAGGCTGTATAATTAATTATGTATATGGTGATACCATTTTAGAGACTTTTTAAACATTTTGTGTACACTTTTAACTTGAATTTTAACTCTTATATTAAACAATAAGGTATAAATACAGTCAACTTCTACTCTAATCCTCTATGATTATGTGTTGCCCTTGAATATAGATATTTGGATATGACTGATTGCCATACTGCTTTTATTGTATATGTATTTGCATATAGATATAATGGCCATTGGCTATGATAAAAACTAATTTGAATTTGACAGGGCGGAGGGGGGGGGAGAGAGAATGGGAGTTTTTAAGTTAGAGTCCATAAAAATGATAATGTAGAGTTTTTACCTTAGAAAAGTGGCAATATGGTAATATTGCATTTGATTTCATGAAAATCTTCACACAGGAATCACTCCCCCTTTAGACTATCCTCTATCCTGTGCAAAACCCCCATGGAGTTTTCAGAAATTTTCTTGATTTAGTGCTTTCTGATCAGAAAATTAGCCCAAAGAACTAGCCTAGGTACCATTGGATTACTCCATTTCCTTAATTAGTTCTCGTAGTACTCCCCGTAGCTTAATATTTTTAAACAAAACAGTCCTTCAGTTCCATTGGGAATGTCTTTGGAAGTATAAAATCACACACTTCCACTTAATAAGGGGAAAAAACAAAATAAAAAGGAAAAGATAAATATAAATGCTGTACAACCCAAAGTAATTTTCTAAATACATGGACACAAATCTTGAGATTTTTCTTTTGGCCTCCCAGCATGTATTTGCCTGGTAGATTATTTAGGACATGGGTTTAGCTTCATCAAACATTCAATTGTTTCACATGTCAGAGCAAAAATAGCAATTTGGGATGTGTAATGTTATCCCCTAGCACTCTTAATGGTAAGAATACAAGTTTTAAGGCTTCTTCAGAGTTGTCATTTTCCCAGCCCATTATGCTTTGCCAGTGATGCTTATGTGTATTATTACATCTTTTCCTTATATTGACAATTTTAGTCATTGGGGGTCCAAAATTACACAAGATGACAAATCTCTGGGTTATGAATCAAATTTAGTCCATTGGATGAATTATTTGGTCCCTCTGGGCATGAGTGAAGCTCTGATCAAAACACTGCCCATGCTCAAAAGACAGCGGGCAGAAGATACAGTGAGGTGCAGCTCGATTAGCTTTGTTCATCCCTCTCCTTCCTGGGGAAGGAACATGGATGAAAATTACTTCTCAAGGTGACTTGAATCTATGTCTGGCTCTACATCACTTTTTTCAAGGAACATGCTCAAATAGCAAATTGGGGGTCAATTGTCTTATGGGAGAAGTGTTTAGTTCAAACATTGCCAGAGCCCTTTGCCCATTACTCAATGAGTACTGTCATAGTTCGGCAAGTACTATGCAACACTGATTTAGCTAACACTTGAAGGGCCTGGTTTCTGGTAAATCCTGGCTCTGTAGAACTAATCTTGTTGTCTGTCCTGAGTCGAGTTTATAGGGAAAAGTTACAACAATGTTGTATCAAATGTCACCACAAGTTGATGAAGTGGAAGGAAAATGATTCGACATCATACAATATTATAATATAACATTATTCTTATCATTAGTGGTTAATGCTTTTGCCCCCTTTAAAATGAATGCATTTCTTCAAAATCATTAAAAGGGGTGGGTGCTTTGTGGCACTGTGGAAACACGTAGATGCAACACTAAATGAGAGGAGGATAAGAATGCACTGTTGTAGTTCTGCTAGATTTTACAGTAATTCAGACAAGAATGCACTCATTGTCTGGTGGATGATATTGTGTTGTTTGACAAGATAGGTTGCTTCAACTGCTTCTACAACCCTCATTGCCATGACCTGCATGTTTATATGTGTGTCATAATCATTTGTTAATAAGGAGAAAACAAATACTTTGCCTCAAGTTGAAAGGAGTAAAACCTGCACTGAATTCTCCTCTGTGTAGTCTACAACTATGTCTAGAACATAGTGAAGTATGTTCAACTTTGGCAGGTCTGTGTACAAATTTTCTTCTTGGGGATCATCCAGGTGCTACACAGACCATACATACACACAAAGTATGAAGTGGCAACTGGTAGCAGAAATACAGGCTCTGTTTTTGCAGGTGGAAATCTTTCTGGCAGAGGAATCTGGGAGTCCAAGAGCCTTGGAGGGAAGCATGCAAACCCATGGCTATCTATTGTACTCCTGTGTTTTGGTCCTGTATTAATAGTGCCTGGTGGATAACACTGTTGAACACTGCTCAAAATGCTCATAAATGTCTCTTTGGCAGCTTTCATACTTCCACTAAAATCTACTGCGAAGTGCTCGCAGATGCGGAGCATAAAATCATTTTCCCATGAGCAATGGACTTAAAAAAAAAGTGTGACCAGCCTACTTAAGCATGACTCAGCACATTTTACAAGTACCTGGTCTTGAGGTGGTAAAATCCTTGTCGCTGCTCTGCTGTGGATTTTAAACCATTACTCGAGTCTGTGGGAACCTGGAAAATCCGCACCAAAATCATTTCACCCCCATTATGGTATCTTTGTTGCAGTTCTCAGCTGTGGGATCAGAACAGTTGTGGATTTTGAAAAACACGACAATGGGAACATCCAATCCACAACATCAACCATGTGACTGCTCTGGGAGGGTGATTCTGCTCAAGTTTGCTGCGGATTTTAATGGTCCCTGAGAAAGCAGCCTTTGTTAGTCTTTTACGCAGCACCAAGTTTGAT
>JAWVWN010006267.1:0-19507 GCA_037367305.1 Phrynocephalus vlangalii | reverse complement strand
GTCATTGAAAGCAAAGAATAGAGAGCCTGGACATTGTTACCTTAAGCTTCTCCTGCAGATCTTTGGAGGGTGAAAAAGTACACATATTAAGCAAGTCTTGAAAGTTTTATTTTTGTTATTCAGATTTGTATTATAAAAATAACACAAGCAGGTGTGATGTTTATGAGTGGCCTGTTTTTCAGATATCCTCATCATATTAATTGGCAAAGGAAACGTCAGCTACCTATCACCAAATTTTCCCAGAGGTGGAGGAATTCCCCAACAACTTTTAAAGCTAGAACTCCAAAATTGTTCCTCTTTTCCACTGAAATATGGACTGCTGGTGGTTACTGCTTATGACCTGAGTTCGATCCCAACAGGCTCAAGCAGCTGCTGACTCAAGGTTCACTCAATCTTCCATCCTTCCCAGGGGCATAAACTGAATACCCATATCAGCTCACTGTGTCACAAGTTGTTGTTTGTACAACTGTGTCGTAAACATCTCAGAGAGCATTTTAAACATTATGGGGTGGTATATAAGTACTACATATTGCTTTGCTTTGGTAGCAAAAGGAACCATGTGGGCCGCCTACCCACCATTTTGTGTTCTCCTCAACCTCATACTCAGGATCTCAAACTATCTAATGGCACAGCAGGAGAAAATGGCACCACACAAATAACAATGATCAATGTTTGTTGAAAAAATTTACCATAGTGTAATAAACGTACAGTATTCACTGATTCTTTAATGAAAGGTTTGTGTTCCTGCATGGCAGGGGATTGGACTAGATGGCCTTTGAAGTCTCTTTCAACTCTATGGTTCTATGACTCTCCTATAGTTGAGCAAATAGCCATAGAACAGACTGCCCAGTGTAATTCTGAGCATGTGCATGAGCACTGTTTCTATTCAATTTTATTTATTTATTTATTTATTTATTTATTTTCTTAGAATATTTTTACCCCACCTTTCTTCTTGGAAAAGGACCCAACATGGAAAAGGACCCAACAATAATGAGAGACAATATACAGTCCACAACATTTAAGTCAGGCATGTCCGAACTTTGGCCCTCCTGATGTTTTGGACCACAACTCCCAGAATTCTAAGCTTAGATTGTGAATGGCAAAGGACTGTTGGACTTGTGGTCCAAAACATGTGGAGGGCTGAAGTTTGGACATGCCTGATTTAAGTTAAGAACAGGGAGTTTGAAGAGGCATATTAGAACAACAAAATGTAACATTAGATATATAAAGAGCACACAAGAAGAAAAGAAAAATCCATTATGATGGGTGAAAAGCAACATGAAAAACACTAGTGTTCTTATGAAATCAGTCAATGCAATGATGAATGGTAATCAATATAAAGTCACATAGTAGGTAGTCCCTCATTAAGGAAAAGCTTCCCTAAAGAGGAAGCTCTTTGCCTGCTTCCGGAAAGACAGCAGAGAGGGGGCAGTCCTGGCCTCTAGTGGGAGGGAGTTCCAAAATCTGGGAGCAGCAACAGAGAAGGCTCTTTCATGTGTTCTTCTGAGATGCACCTGTGAAGGTGGAGGGATGGAGAGAATGTCCTCTCCTGATAACCTTAGCACCCAAGTTGGTTCATACTGCAATATTCTATCTTTGAGGTAGCTTGGACTCAGGTCGTTTTGTGATTATTATTTCCAATACATTATTTGGGTTCACAAACCAGATCCCTCATGAGGCAGTGGACAGTGTGGCAGGTCTGAATCGTCAAATGGAAGGAAGCTGGCCATGTGTCTTGCTATTCTCACTGTTCCTTGAACCTCTTTTGCAAGGGAACTGTGGGGTTCAAAATGAATGAGGAAAGTGGTGAAGGCGTGAGGAAAAGTTTATGTAAGTGTTTAATAAAGAACACACACACCCAGTATGTAAGGCTAATGATTTGAGGATACTGGCAAATTTATCAAAGTGTTAGGTTAAATAGGCAGATCTGCATCAGGAGAGGCACAGGGACTCCCAACTTGATGCCATCAACTCATGTTCTACAACATGGATGAAGGTAGATTCTGCCTCCAAAGAGATCCACCCTTAGGCTGCTATCTCACCTGGGTTTCGATCCTGATCTTCTGAAGGTCCGGCTTTTCCTCTTCGTACTGTCACATGATTGAATATGTGGGACAGGAGTTCCCACGTCCAAAGCTGGGTTTTTTATTTTAAAGTGCAGTTCAGCCCCCTTGGCCAGCAGGTGGCACTAGCATTTTTAAAAAACGGACCACTTGGCCGGGGGATAATTAAAACTTACAGCACCCGATGGACCTTCCTGTTTCTCCAAAGGTGCAGAGAAATTTTAAAAAACAGTGCCGATCGGCCCAGGAACAGCCGGTCGGTGCTATGAGTTAAAAAAAAGAGGAAAGCCGGATCATCTGTGTGGTCCCACGACATCTGCCTTCTTAAAAGGTGGATTTTTAAAGTGAATCAAAAAAATCCCTACCTCTCGGGTGAGTCAAAGAAACCTCGCTTAAAGGGGCATTACCGGGTTTTCTCCCCCCCCCCCCCAAAAAAAGCCCAGTGACTATGGAGATGGCATTTTTGGACATGGTTTATCTAGTAATTTAAACTGTTTTTAAAGGGAGATGGGACCCAGCCCTTAAGAACAATTCAAGAGCGGCCCTACCATTCAGCACAGTGAGGCAGAAGCCTTTGCTGACAGATGCAGGACCTGGCAGCAAGGTGAGACAAGGAGAAAGCTGTGTGACAAAAAGGCATCTTTATACCTCCAGGTAAATTTTCTACTCCCAGGTAGATTAACAGATGCTATCAAGTAGCCAGTATGGAAGACACAGATTTTACTATGCTCAGATGTTGTACATGGAATGAAAAAGAAACTAATCCAATTTTTGCTTTGCCTCTGGTGGTTAAATGGCTGTAGAACTACTTTTGCAGCAACCCTCTGTGGATTTAGAGTCACAGAGGGAGCCTATGTGCGCATGAGTGTACCCAGAGATAAAAGAAGTTACTTTATTTTTGAATAAAGGTCACAATTACTCTAGTTTGCACAACCGCTGTCTTGTTGGCTGAGATACGTTGCAGTCCAATAAAAATAAAAATAAAAATAACTGTCTTTTCCCCCCTACCTCTTTGACTACCTCCCTGAGACACAAGTCATTGTCCACAGACATGCTGGCCTGGAATGAAACCAGGATGCAAATAAAAAGGATGAAGTAACTTCAAGCCAACCCCTGGTGTGTCGTAAAAGAGAGAGCACAAAAGGATCCTGCCGTGATTTAACTAGCTCCCAGCCTAAGAAAACCTTTACAGAAGGTCCTGTTTCCCACAAATTGCCTTCTGGGGACTTGGCTGTTCCAGAGTTTTGTTTTTGTCAGCAAACGCATAGGCGCGGCAAAACCCTGTGAACGTCTTTCGATGAGGATGGTCTGAGAGAAGGCTGTCCTGCAGACACTTGCTTAAATGGTCGCCACAGGCAGACAGGGCTGGTTTTTTCCTGTGATCAGGTCTGTTGGCTGTAGCATCTTTCACATTGCTGTCAGATTAGCCATCATCTTGTGAATTGCTGTGAGCGATCTGTTTCTTGCAGGGGGGGGGACGGGACGAGAGAGAGCTGGTAGGAAACCCGATAAAGTGTCTTGTGGCCCTTGGGAGAAAAATGTCGTGCAGTGGCATTTACACACCAGACCTTAGCTGGTGAAATAACGGCTGGAAGGGGAAAGGATATTTAATTATTATTTTGTACCCCACCCCTACCCCAAGCCCCTAGACACGGGGAAAGAGAGAGGTTTTGATGATACTTCTTAAATTGGTTTTTGTGATATAACTTGACAACTTTATCAAAGTCATTGCTCATAGATCACTCGGAAGATAACCAATCCCATAGCAATACTTCTAAAGGATTACAGGGCGTCTTTTTTCCCCATTTATGACTGACTGGAGCTTGTGATCATCCCAAGGCAGCAGGCAAATGAAAAGGCAACAACGGCCTATATTGTTTTGCTTTTGATTACTGGGCTTTAAAAACTTCCCCTTAGCTGAAGGAACGTGCACTGTTTGCTCTGAATTTTCCCCTTGCACAAGTGTGCTGTTTTCGTCAAACAAGGTGAGAAAGACACTGCTCGTGTGTTTGTATCTTATCTCTTGACATTTCTGTTCAAGCAAAAACAGCTTACTTATCTTCAATAGTGCAGGGAAATGTTGAAGGAAGCAGGAAAAGAGCAAGGCCGAAGACAATACTGTAGACACGGTCTGCCTAATGGATGACGGAAGTCATTGGCTTGAGCTTACAAGAACTAAGCAAGGCTGTTGAGAACAGGCTACCGTGGATATTGCTTATTCGTAGGGCTGCTATATCTCAAAGGCAATGGGACAAAGCATAACAACGATCTCTGCAAAACACACGAAAACTGTGCGAAACATACATCGTGTTTATAGTCTCTTCCGAGTGAGTAGCGCCTAGCACAGTCCCTGCCTGCCTTCAAAAAGGCCTTGAAGACTTGGCTTTTTTGTGAGGCATTTGGTGACCTTTAACTCTTTAATTCAGTTTTTTTTTAACTTTATCCTGTCATCTTGCTGAGTAGTTTATTTTTATTTTGTTTATCTGGGAGTTGAGTCATGGCTACTGGACTTCTTTTTTGAGAGATAGAAACGTTTCGCTGTTCATCCAAACAGCTTCATCGGTCTGAATGCAGCTGGTGCAAACCCTGACTCTTATAGGCAGCTTTGACCTCTAGTCACCCTGGCCTCAATTAGGCTCATCAGATGAACTAAATAGGCTCGTTAGAGAGACAATGGTATCCTTAGCCTTGAGGTGAACCATGGCTTAAGGTGCTGAAGCCTATCAAGAAAGGGTCGTTAATGGGTCGTTAGCTATGGCCTTGGTGGTAAAGGCTTTTTGATTTGTCTTGGTAGTGTGGAAAGCACAGCTTGATAAGTAGCAGATAAACTATGCCGGAGGCCCCCACCTCTGTTGAGGGAGGGATTTTCAATGCTAACATGAATGGCCTCCCTTACTCCTCTCTCAAACCACCTCTCTTCTTTGTCTAATATGTGTACATCCTCATCTTTGAAAGAGTGGCCTTTTTCCTTCAAATGGAGGTGTACTGCTGATTCTGGTCCTGAGCTGTTACCTCTCCTATGTTGGGCCATTCTTCTGTTTAATGGCTGTTTAGTTTCTCCAATGTAGGGGTCTGAACACTCTTCACTGCATTGGACTGCATATACTATATTGCTCCTTTTATGGTTTGGTATCGGATCCTTTGGGTGGACAAGTCTCTGCCTTAGTGTGTTCATGGGTTTGAAATAAACAGGGATGTGGTGTTTGCCAAAAATCCTTTTAAGCTTCTCCGGCATTCCCGCCATGTAGGGAATGACCAGGTTCTTCCGTCGGGTCTGGGTCTCAGACTGATCCCTTGTTCTTCTGGGATGGCCCACTGCTTTGTTGAAGGCCCACCTTGGATATCCACAGGCCTTAAGTGCTGTCTTCAGGTGCCTGTCTTCTTTCTTCTTGGCTTCTGAGGAGGTGGGGATGCTCTCTGCTCTGTGGCTTAGGGTCCTGATGACTCCTAGTTTGTGTTGTAATGGATGGTGGGAGTCAAACAGTAAGTATTGATCTGTGTGGGTGGGTTTCATGTAAACTTCTACTCCTAGGCCACGGTCAGGTCTGATGATGACTGCACAATCCAGGAAAGCCAGCCTGTTGTCTTGGGTGTCTTCCCTAGTGAACTTAATATTAGGATCCACTGCGTTGATGTGGTCTGTAAAGGCCTGTACTTCCTGCGTCTTTATTTTAACCCAGGTATTTGTTTATTTTGTTTATTACTAATAGTATAATTTGTCAATGTTATATACTTTTTGTTTTTTGTTTGTTATACTGTTGTTTTCTTTTTTGTTGTTTGATTGTGTTGTTAACCACCCGGAGTTCCTTCAGAGATGGGTGGTATAAAAAAAACCCTAACTAACTAACTAACTAACTAACAACTAACTAACTAATAAAAAAAATAAATAAATAAATAAATAAATAAATAAATAAATAAATAATGCCCTTTCGGCATTAAAGCAAGACAGGCGGAGAAAGCCACCAGTGCTGGCAGGATTGCCCCATTTGCCATGCATTTGAAAACAGCTGCCAAAGCTGATCACCCACCCACCCTGGCGGGGGGGGGATGTTCTCCCAACGTGGCCAGCTCTAATGCATGGGGCTTGCTTGTCTAATGGGCAGCTGCATGGTTTGCAATTTTATGGCAGAGAAGAAGGGGTGTTCCCCCCACCCCCCCTGGCCATCAAAGGTGCCCACAGCCACCACACTCCTGGCACCACCACAGTTCCTGGCTGACGTACAAAAATAGAGTCTTAGACATGGGAAAATACTCTAACTTGCTGAATCTCTGTCAAGCTCTTGGGGTTAGAAGTGGTGCTCTCAAAGGTCATGCCAGCAAAGGGGACCTGATCCCGGGTGAAGAGCTCACCTGCCCTTTGGGTCTGGATAACCACAGCTTCCTCGAAGTGTCCTTTGTATACATGAAATAAAAGGCATTGTAGATTGATTTCTCCTGCAGGTCCAGAGTGTTTGGTTTGTTTTCCAGTTTTCACCCTTGCATGTAGATAAAACAGCCTTTCTGAAGGGAAAAAAATACGCTGCCTTAGTTCTGGCACTGCAAACATACATGACAGGAGACACTTTTTAAAAGAGGCATTGAAAAGGACGTGCCCCTTTCAGGATGCTGTTTTTCCATTCAGTCTTTGCATTGTTCTGTATTGAAAGTAATGATCATTTTTTTAAAAAAAAAATCTGATGGAGTAAAGACTTTTTAAGTCAATAAAAAATGCAGTGGTACCTGGATAAAGGAATTAATTCTTTCAAAAGAAAAATTTTGCTCAGCAAATTTTCCTTTATATAAATTTTCCATAGGAATGCCATTGAAAATAGAGTATCCCTAATTTTTATGTTGTTTCGGATCACCCCATAGGCGATTCTTTAAGCAATTTCCTCTATCTCCGGGAAATTTTTTTGTTGTATGCTTTTATGTTATATCAAACCATTTTGTTATACAAGAGTCCACTTGTATTCTGTGATGGCTTTTCTACTTCTGATCCCATTAGCCCTAATTTTTAATGACAGGGGAAAACTCCCTTGGTTGTTTCTTATAGAGAAAACTCTGTCCTTCATGAGCCTGCATCCTTCTCAGTTGAGTGCACACTTCAAACTATTTTTGTGTTAGCACAGTAAGACGTGACGGAAAAAGCCATACCCGATGGTCCACATCTCCTCAGTTATACCACGCACACAATCGGCTGTTTTCTGTCCGTTTTCAATATCTTTATTTTATGATTTGGATGAAGGAATGGAGAGTAGACTGATTAAATTTTTCAGTGATACCCAATTGGGAGGGGGGGCTAAACCCTAGAGCAGTGGTGGCAAACCTTTGGTGGGTGGCAATGTGGAGGGGCGGCAAGAAGGGTTGGGGGGAAAGGAGGGGAGGGCCCCTTGCGCCCCGTTCCCCAACACCCGGGGGGGCTCCCCCCCCCACCCCGGCTTCCCACCCCTGGGCCCCTAAACCCCAGTCTCCTTCTTTGTAGGTTTTTAAGCAAAGGGTAGTGGCCATCTGTTTGAGTACTTTGATGGTTCTGATGGCAGGGGGTTGGATGGAGGGCCCCTTGAGGTCCTTTTCAATCTATGATTCATGTTCTATTTATTCATTCTTTTTTTCCCATACAACAGTTACATCCCGCTTCACCTGCTCTTGGGGGAAAAAACCCCCTGTGGTAGTAACAATTCCGGGTTTCCCCCAACTTCTTTTGTCTTGTTTTGCAAGACATTGTTTTAAAGTAGGAATGGCAAAATGAAGAGATCTACTTTTTTTACCCAGGTAAAATAGCAAAAAGAGGAGGGGAAAAGAGTAGGGTCGCCTTCTTAATTTAAAATCTGATAAGACGTTTGGATTACAAGAAACGCTGCCTTCCCCCCTGTACATTGTCGGGGGAAAACCCTCTTCGCACTTTGGTAGGGTAGAATAAATTTGCGTTATTAAAAAATTTGGGAAGTCAGCGGAGACAACCTATAAAAGAAAAAGGGAAAACACCAAGACATTGTTAATCCTTTAGGGATTAGAAAAGCTAATAATTTAACACGTCATGGCAGCTGCGGGTTAGAACTTTTTCAGAGTAGATTACCCCTATGGAATTTGTTTGGCTCTCCCCGGGGGGGGGGGGAATTTGGGAAGGGGATTTGTTTCGGGCCCTTGAAGGGGGAAAGAACTGGAGGGTTGGGAAGCTGCGTTTCTGGGGGCCCCCCCCCCTTCCAACATCTTTTTAGAAGCAGATTAATACAACAGGAGGTGCATGGAAGGGTGAATCCACTTAGTAGTTTTCTTACAGTATTTGTTTTAGGTTTTGCACTTTAGAGATTGTTTATTTGGAACCAATTTTCAGTGGACCCTTGTATAAAAGGGGTTTGTAAAACATAACATTTGACAACATAAAAAATTCCGAAGATAGGGGAAATTTGCTTAAGTAATCGCCTATGGGGTGAATTGTAAACAAAAAATGGGATACTCTGTTTTCAAGCTTTCCTAGGGGTTTTTTGTAAAAGGGGAAAATTTGCTAATAAATTCTTTTTGGAACGAATTAATCCTTTATCCAGGACCACTGTACTTATGTTGGGGGATCCCTCCCTTGGATGATAAATCTTTTGGGGATTCATTCTTTTTTGGGGCTTAAAGATACTTTTAAATTTTCTTTATTTCTTAAAGTACCCTGCTCCATTGCTGGTGAAAAAAAACCCTCTCAGGGGTGTCCCAAATTGAGATCCAGTTTTGCTACTTTACTTTTGTTTTTGGACCGGGGTTTACCAAAATTTAAAAAATTTTTGGGGAAAGGGAGGAGAAAACGACAATTTCCCTGTTAGAGCCTCTGGTTCTTTTTGGGCTAACAACCACACACACACACCCAACACACACAAAACACACCTGTTGTTTTCATTTTCCCTTACTGAAAATAGGTCTATAAAGATTCTCGTCATCCAGGTGAGGTTACCCAGAAGTAAATCATCCCAAGTGGATTTCTTTTTTGTGGTCAAAATTTTTTCGCCACTCATCCAAGTAGCTTCACTACTACCCTTACAGAAGCTACCCTTTTTGGTGAATTTCCAAAATCAAAACCACGAAAAAAAAGTTTCTCCCTCCGCTGACTCCCTCTTTGCCACAAAAATCGATTTCGGAGGTTTTTGCCTGCTTGGTCCACCGGTCTGGCGGCCATCACAGCGTCCATTCAGGCCCATCATTGCTTTTTGCATATAAAATGTTTAAAAAATAACAAAGCCAAACCTCTGGATCTCGGGTTTCTGGGTTTTTGAAACCACCGCTTCAGATATCTGCCCAATTTAGAAAACATTGTCCAGGGACTGTTTGTTGTGTCAAAACTCACCCCGCCAACAAAGAGTTTCCCTTATCTGATGCCATTTTCCCTGTTTAATTTCAAGCTAAATACGCCAGAAAAGAAAAACTCAGAACCCCAAGGTGAACCCAAAAATGAAATAAATAAAAGGTAGTCAAATGTTTATAAATTGGTTATGTTTTTGGGTACCCCATTCTAAAAGCCTCCTTTCCCAAAATTTGCTTTCTCCCTTTGAACAAAAAAAGGTTTCTTCTCTCTTCCCCCTCCCTCCCTCCCCCTCTCTCTTCTCCCCCCTTCTCTCTTCCCCCTCTCCCTCCCTCCTCTCTCTCTCTCCCCCCCCCTCTCTCTCTTTCACCACACAAAACCACACCACACCACAAAACCCCAAAAAAAAACAATTTAAGTTTTTTGAATTTTTTTGGGTTTCCCCTTTCGAAACAAAAATTTAATTTTTTTAAATATAGGAATTACTAAAGAAAGGACAATAAGGGGGGGAAAACACAGTGAAGCACACCCCGACTTTTCCGTTTTAAAAGGGACGAAATGTAAGGAGCGGTCACTAACTCCCTGCATGGTTGCTTCAAGGATTTTTTTAAAAAGATAAATGTCGACTTTGTAAAATCATGGAAAACAGACAAAAAAATTTTGGGTTTTGATGGGTACCATGGATCTCAAAGCGGGCCCAAACCGAATGATAACAAAAAAATCCTCAGGGGTTCGGAGCCTTTGTAAAAAGACCCTGAGGATGAGAGCAGCAGCCCCTGAATCCAGGCTCCTGGAAGGGGGATTTTTTTAAAGAATTCACCTTTCGAGGCCTGCTGTGAGTCCGTGGTTCTGAAAAAAGAAGCCCTTAACAATAGGGTTCCTCTCTCGACCTCCCTAGAAACATCAAAACCCCAAAAAATTTTCTTCAAAGCCTAAGATTCTCGGGTTGGCTGAAAAAACTGGCCCCCATGGCACATTCTCTTCCCCACCCCCCCAAGTGGGGGTGGTTACCCTTGCTGGCTCTGGAGGTTATTGCAGCAGTACACTTATTGTGGTCTCGGGAATGGGGAGGGGTAAAGGGAAATTTTAAAATTGAATTCCTAGGAAACAAGCCCCATTTCTCCCCCCAAATTCATATCCAGAAATTTGCCATGGGTTTAACATAAGCTCTCTCCCCTCCTTCTTTTCCCCTCTCTTCTCTCTCTTCTCTTCCCCTCTCTCTCCTCTCTCTCTCTCTCTCCCCCCCCGTGTGGTGGTGTGTGTGGGGTTTGTGTGGGTGTGGGGTGTGTGTGTGGTGTGTGGAAAAAGAGGAGAGAGAGAGAGATTAAAAGGGAGGGGAGAGGTTTTTTCAAAAGTGCCTGCTCTAAAACCAAAATAAACCTTGCTTTGGAGGGAAAAAACCCCCACAGGAATTTTGGAAGTTCAAATTTTGCCCCCCCCTAAACAAGGGGAAAAATATTGTGAAGGGGAAAAAAAATAAGAAAACATCAATAATAGCCCGGGGACATTTTTTATGAACAACACTATTTCAACGAAGAGCTTGGTTTCATAAAATCATAGAGTTGAAAGAGACCTCAGGGCCATCCAGCCCCAACCCCCTGCCATGCAGAACCCCCCCTCACAAATCCAACAGATGGTGCCCCCCTCTCTTAAAAACCCAAAGGAGGAACCCACCCCCCCTCTGGGGCATATTCCACTGCTGAAGGCTCCAATTGTCATGAATTCTTCCTATGTTAAAAGGAAAACTCTTTTCCGTAGTTTGGAACCATGCCCCCAAGTTTAGTCTCTGGAGAATGGGAAAAAAACCCTGTCCCTCCTTCGTTGACATGTTATATCCCTATTGCTCTCAGGATACGCATTTAAAACCAGTTGCCCGAAATTCTGGGGGAACCAATGCATGCTGGCCTGTTCCAGGAAAAGAGGAACTAGTCCAAATCATGGTAAGGTTTGAAGCAGTGGTTTCAATTTTTGGGGCCCCCAGATGCTCCTGGACTGAAACCCCCCTAAATCCTGGCCAGCTCAGCTGTGATGAAGATTTTAAGGGTTGCATCCGGGAGATTGGGCCCCAAGGGTTTGAAACCCATGGTTTAAAGGGGCCCTTTGGAGGTTTCTGTCCCCCCCCCTGTCCACCAGGAGATAAAAATTTCCCGGGCGATGGTGCCCAATTTTATTCTTAAAAAACTTCCAAAAATGGGGACCCCCCCCAGCCGGGAGTCAAGTTTTTCCAGTTAATGGCGGAAAACCAAACCCCAAAACCGGGGAATGATGAAATAGATCTCCCTTAGAGGGAAATCCCATTGGTTTGGGAAACCCTGCTTTTTTGTTGTCAGAGCTCTAACATGGGAAAGCCAAAAAAAGGGGGGGGGGGAAGGTAGTAAGATAGGTAAGGCTTTGAAATCAAAAATCTCAAGTTTTCCAATTCAAGCTACAAAAACCACAGGCAAATTTATGGATCCTCTTCCCCCCATCTTTACTCTCCCCCCCCCATCTGCACAAAATTTCATCCCCTTAACCCTTTAAATTTATGTCCCAAAAAGCATTATATGAGAAGCTTTTGGTTGCTTTTCAAATAAATGTATTTCTAAAAGGAAATTCTAAAGCACGCACAGAGAGAAGGGGAGTTAACCTTTTTTGATTCCACAGCCAATGTAGTTCACCCAACAGAGCTATTAATATCCCCCGGGGGGGAAAATATACACTGGGGTTAACATCCGCCCTTTAAAAAAGTCATCCTTTATTTTGGGCTGACAAAAACATCCTCTTTTTGGGGGCATGATCCCCTTGAAGGAATTTCTTCAAGTGCCATGTTTGAAGAACATTGGGATCATTTGCAGATCTATTTTTTATCTAAAGTATTCAAAGTAGAGAACGTGCCGCCAGGCCTTGAAAGGATGATGGTTATTTGTTTTAGAAAAAACCATAAAATGTGTTTTCACACTCCCTTGTTCCTCACAGTGAAAAGGATTTTAACCCACTTCCCAGATCCTAGTTTATCCAAGTTGAATCAATCAATTTGTCATGTATATCAGAAATCACTGCCTAGATGCCCTAAGTACATCTAATCTACCTGATTTCGGGTAAGAGGGGCAGCCCGGTTGAAAAAATTGGTGGGGGGGGCCACCCGGGAAAACCGGGGCTGTAGGCCCTGAGTAGGAAATGGGAAGCCACTCCATATTCCCGCCAAGAAAACTCCTGGGCATGGATACGAAAAAAGTCATCAAAATGTAACCAAAAAAAACACACAACCATCATGCAAATCGCATCTTTGGGAGCATCTTGGGTCCCCTTTTGGGGAAAAGGGGGCATAGAAACCTTTTTTATTTTTATCTATTATTTGTCTTCCTTCTTTTGATTACTAAATGGCCCATAATACCAAAACTTCACCCCCCCCCCTTTTTCGGTTTTTGGACTGTGGTTCCCTATTTGGGGATCTCAGTACCGCCTTGGGCCCGTGCGGGGGCGGGGGGGGTGAACGCGCTTCCTGCCAACCCCTCTGGGCCCCCGAAAAAACCTTGGAGGGGAGCATGGGGGGGGGGGAGCGATGCATCATCCCCGCCACCCCCCCCCCCCGGGCCCCCAAAATCTGGGCGGTGAGTTGGGCGGCGGGGGGCGATCCGCAAACCCCCCTGTGCACCGTGTCAGATTTGGAAGGCGTGCGTTGCCCCCCACCTCCAGCCCACCCCCCCCGGTTCCATATTGTGGGTTTAATTCTTGCGAGTGGGGTGGGTCCCCTAACCCCCCCCATCGGGGGGGGTTTCTGTACTCCCATGATTATGCACTTCAGGTGAGAAAGGTAAAAAAATTACTTCTCAAGAATCCCCCCGTCAATGCCCAATGGGTATGTAGTCCCCAAAAGTCCTTTCCCCCCGCATTTCTTTTTAATTGCAAATCTGGGGTTTTGCCCTCCAAAATTGGCAGAAAAATCTTTCTGTTGAAAACTTTTTTTCCCTTTTAATGTTGTCATAAAGCAAAGAGAATCTTAGGTCTAGTCCTTTATTATGAGCCCCACAAATCCCTTTACAGCAAGGGTCATTCTAACCCGCAGAAGTGCGTTAGAAAACCCAAAATGTGTTGGGCACCCCTTTCATTCAAAGCACCACAGTGCTTTTTTGGGCGTTAAATTTTTAAAATTAAAATTTTGGGGGACCCAAGCAAACCTTTCAAAGAAATTTTGGGGCCCTTACAGGGCAATAAAGGTCTTACTGCAGTACTTAGGCATTTTTAAAATGCAGTATTTTGCAATTTAGTGAATTGTGCCATAGAATCCGCCTGGAAGCATAGAATTAAATGTAACAGAACTTGAGTTCCTCCCCCACCCCCCCCCACCCCCCCAAAAGGGAGCATTTGGTTTCCCCCCAGTTTCCGGCTAATTCCCCCCTATAAATCATAAAAGCAGGGTTCTAATATTTTTGGAGATGGTTTTTTTTTTATGGGAAATTATTAAGAAACAATGTGTCTTTATCACAGGGCTCTGATCCCACGTGTTTTTTTATTATTTTTCAAGAGAAAGGGGTTACTTTAAACCCCGTGAGGCAAATTTTAGGGGATGGAGTTTTTTAGATGTACAGGATAAAAGACCCCATAGGTCAAGAATTGCATGCTTTTTGTGTCCCCCCCCTGCCGAAGTTCAATATTTTGAACTGGGTTGGGGGGGTTGCTGAAAATAGTACCAGTGGGAGCAGTTTTGGGGGGGTGGAGAATGGAGAAGTGTTCCATTGCCAATAAAAACCAAAACCCAAGAAGCCCACTTTTTTTAAAAACAATTCTTTGTTCCTGGGGGAAATTTAATGTTGCATCTGGCAGGTATGACCCTGGGGGTACACTACTTTGCAGAAAATACAGCCTGCAAACCCCAGCATTTAACCTGACAGATATCCCTTTTATTTGTATTTCCACATGGAGCAGAGGGTTAAGAGCTAAGAAATAAGAAGAACCATTGGATCAGGCCAAAGGCCCCCCTAAACCGCTTCCTGTATTCACAGTGGCCCCACCCGTGTGTCTGGGAGTGCATGGTTTAAAATCTGTTTTCCCGTACCAATCCCCTCTTTCCCCCCTTGAAGTACCCGGTTTTAAGCACCTTTCCCTATGGTTGTAACCTGTGATGGACTTTTCCTCCAGGGGAAACTGTTCTAATCCCCTTTTTAAGGATTCACCCGATCCCCAAACCCCAAACCCTTTGGGAGGGAGTTCCACAGACTAACAACACGCGGGGGAAAAAAATTTTTTGTCGTTTTCACTCTCCCCACCCTCATTTTGGTGGATGTCCCCTATTTGGTATTTTGTGAAGGGAGAAAGCGTCCCCCTTTTCTGCTTTTTAGGGTTGGGGCCTTGGCCTTGAGTCCCCTTCAATTTTTTCTACCCGGTTTCCCCCCCAAAAAAAGACAGTTTCTTTATTAATTTTTGCTCCCCCAAAAATGCGCTAGGTTTTTATTTTCAGGGGATGTTTATTTTTCCAGAGAAGAATACAAACCATTTATTGTTTTTTATTATTGGGGGGCCCTTATTTTGGGGAGAAGCCCTTTATTTCACTGAGGGCAAAACTTTTTGTAGGTCTTTTTTTGGGGGATGTTTTTTTTGGGGGAAACAGGGTATTCTATGACTTATGTCAGTTGTGGGTTAGCAAAAAGTAAAGCTTTTTCAAACTGCTGTAAAGAAAAATCTCCCTAGGTGTTACCTATCCACAGCAAAATCATGTGACTTGATAAGCACAATAAAACGTAGAGATTTCCAAAATTTCCCATTAAAAGTTACAATTTGCGGAATGTGAACAGGATTTGGGCCGTTGGGTGATTAACTTTTCTGCATAAACCCTCGTTGAAAGGGGGGAGTTAGCTTTTCCCTTTAACGTCATTTGTATGGAAAGAAAGATTAAAAAAGGTTTTTCTGGAAATAATATACATTCCCCCCTCCGGATCAAAACTGGTGTTTTGGCATGAAAGGTGTTCAAGAATGGCTCTTCATTCAAGCTAAAAGGAAATATAGCACATCCTTTTTAAATAGTTTAATCACAGGAGCAACAGTTAAACGGGTTTTTCGGGGAGTCTAAAGGGGAATTTTTAGCGGGGAGATTGAAAAAGGTCATTTTACATTAAGGTTTTAAAATTATTGTGGGGGGGCTCGTGGCAATCGTAAAAACCACTGGGGAGATCAGAAATAATAATGTTTAATGTCAGCAGATTATTACCCCTCCCAGCGTTCAGTTTAAAAGATTACATGGTTTGTTTTTGGGGGGGTGGAATCCTTACGGGATGAAGGAGTTTAGGGGCTGTTTCCCTTTCCATTTTTAAAATCTCTTTTTGTCACCATGGGAGTGTTAACCCACTTCCTTAGTCCAACGGAAATCGTTCTAGGCCCCTGCTGCTTAACCATCTCTTATCCCCGTGACCAAACACTTCGTCATGCTAAAAACCCTTTCTCAGAAGGAAAAAAACTTTACTTCAGGGGAAAAATTTATCCTCAGGCCCCTGCAACAATTAAGTAGCATGATGCCAGAATCCATTACACCGTACAATGGCATTGAGATTAGATAAACCATGAACTTCTTAAGGTTTTTGGGGGTCGGTGTGTTGTCTCACAGCATTTTGAGTTAAGGGCAATTTAATGGCCCAAGCTAAACCCGTGGGGGGAATGTATTCACTTCAAAAGATTTTCCTACAATGACAGAGCTGAAAGATAGATTCTCTCACTTTCCTTGAAAAGGAAAACAAGCCAAAACCCTCAAATAATAAAACGATGTTTTGTGACAAAAAAATTTTTTTCGGGGTGAAACATTTTAATTTGAAAGGAAAAAATTTGAAGAGTTAAAAAAAAGATTCCCATGAGGTGGGTTTGGGAAAAGGGCCCTCCCAAGGACCCATTTTGCTGCTTAGGGGATGGACAAAAATGATGCTTGTGATTAGAGATGGGGGCAAAAATAATTTTAGTTTGTTTTTTTATTCGTTTTTATTTTGTTACGTAACAAAAAAAGAATAACGAACCCCCCGATGGGTTTTGAACGAAACAAACCAAATGAAAAAAAATTTGGGTTTGGTTTGGGTTTGGTTCGGGTTGGTTCGTCTGGGAGCGCCGGAGAGTTTTAAATGGGTGGTCCTTCAGTCTTCCGGCTGGGGAGGGGGACTGGGGGGGGGCCCACCGCCCCGCAAAGCCTACATGGGCCCCGTGGTCAGAGGGGGGGCTGGGTTGGGACCAAATAAAGAAAAAAATATAAAAAAAAAAAGAATGAAACCACCCAAGGGGGCTGCCGGTAAACGCTTTGAAAAAAAAAAAACCCCTGCCACGAGGCCCGGATGCCGCCGCCATGCCTGCCCTGCAACCCGTAAGGATGATTGTTAAGATAGAGGATGAGAAGTGAGGATGCGGCCAGTCCCGTTTGTGCAGTTGTTGTCAACGTCTGGTTTTTTTGGGAAAAAAAAATTTTTCCCGCAAATGGATTAAATCTGCAAAGTGGGGAAAAAGAAGAATAATCAATGAACCCAAAGAAAAGATTTTTTAAAAAAAAAACATTCAAAATGAAAAAGAGATGAACCAAACCAAAATGAACCAAACCCAAAAAGAATCGCCCTTTTTTGGTTCGGCCCATTTCTTTTTGTATTATCCTTGCCCGCCTTCCCAAAAGGAACGGCCAAATAGCCCTGCCCGGACACGGGGTTTCTCCCGAAAAGGAGTCGCTGTGTTTTTTGGGGTTTTTGCAGGCCTCTTGGGGGATGCAGTCACCTGAGTCTTCCTGGGCAGGGGGAAAAGGGCCAAGGTTGGACCCAGGGCCCAAGATGGATCAAAACTTGGGACTAGTCCCCAAAAACTTTGGACTTTGGACCCCAGGGCCCCAGTTGGGGAAAACACTGATAATGTCTAATATAAAGGGTGACTTGTGTCGGGAAAACAAAAATTTTGGGTTATCAAGGGTTTTTCGTAAATTTCTGGGTGGGGAGGGTTTCACTTTTCTCTGAGCATTATGGATTAATTCACACAAAATTTTGGGGTGCAACACTCTGGTTTTCCCAGGCCGTTTTCCTTTTATCTCTGGTGTTGTTTTGTCAGCGGCTGCTGTGTTTGGTGTTCTCCGGTTTTGGGGGGCGTGATGGTGTGTGGTGTGGTGTGTGTGTGTGTGTGTGTGTGTGTGTGGGGTGTGTGGTAGAATGCTGCTGAGGGGCCACCCGGTCTTTATTTTAAACCAGAACAATACCAAAGGCAGACAATGGCAGAGGAAAATTCATTCCATCGGGGGGAAGAAAAGCCCTCATTGGGGGACCCTATTTGCTTGTTATTTTATGGGACGGAAGGGGTTTCCTGGGTGACAGTTATCAATCCCGTTTTCTGGCTTGCCATCCCGTTTACTGCCTCCTTGAGCTTAGCCGCACATTGGCTCCTATGGCCCCAGGATTCTGGGAATCCGGGCATCTCCCTTCCTTTTTCTTTGCCCTTTTTTTTGGGTTTTTAGAGAAATTTTAGGGGAATGGAATCCCCCCAGCGTCCACAATAACCTGTGTGTTTGTCTCTCTGTCCCTTTGGGGATTTAAAGAATGGATTCAAAGCAAAATGAGTACATCCCGTGTGCATACAACTGTTATCCTGTGATCATAGTGATTCCCTGCAATCACTAAAAGCTTTAAAAAAAAAGCTTTCTAAAACTTGGCTTTTTGTTTTTAAATTTTTTTCTGGGGCGAACCTTTTTTAACTTTCCGTGAAAAATATGGTTAGTTTGTAGGATATATAGAATGTGGATTGTTTGGATCCCCACCTCGGTCCCCAACATACCCCCCCTCAATGCAGAAATCCAAATCATTTTATTTGACGATGGTTGTTAATTTCTCTTGAATGCCCCCAGATTGGATACTCTCAGGGGTTTAAATTTGGGTTTTTTAAAAGTTAGAATGTTTTTTTGATAGTCAACCCTAATTTCTTTGGAATTTAGTCATTTACAGTCCCATTTCTGGGATGAGAACAGATCCTGCCCCTCCTTTTTGTATGACCCCTTTTTTAGTGTTTAAAAGTGCTAACATCCCCTTCAATTTCTTTCTCAGGCTAAGCCCACCCCGTTCTTCGTCTTTTTTAAGGCCCTGCGCCGAGTTTTTTTTCTGCTCTTTTTTGCGAAAGACTGTGCAGCAAAAAATTTTGCCTCCCCTCCCATGTCAGCATTTTAAAACCCGGGCAACGCGCCCCCCGGAAATGCCTTTAACGGGTTTTGTACCCCGTAGGGGTTGTGTTAACCGGGAAAAAGGGCAGTATAAACCCCAAATAAATAAATAAAAAAATAAAATAAATAAAAAAAAAAAATAAATAAATAATAAATAAAATACTTTGTTGATGATGCACGCTTTTAACCAAAACAAAGAGTTGCGCCGTGAAAAAATTCACACCAATTTAAATTGTACCGCTTTTCCTGCCACCTCTTTTTGCTTTGCCCTTTGGAATTATTTGGCTACTGAAATTTTGGGGATACCGGGATGCTGGGACAAATTTTTTTCGGCTGGTGCCGCAATTACAAATTTTTTTAATGGTGCAAAGCAGTCTTTTTTCATGTTTTGTTCAGTCGTTTGTGTGTGACTCTTCGTGACCCCCTGGGCCAGAGCTCGCCGGGGGTTTCTATCCTCCCCTGCCTCCCCGGGGTTTTGTCAAATTCATTTTGGTTGCATCAATGACAACCGTTTCCCAACCGTTCCCTTCTTGCCGTCCTTTTTCCCTTTTGCCTTCCCCTCTTTCCCAAATCGGGGTTTTTCCCAAGGGTCCCCTCTTCTATGAGGTGGCCCAAAGTATGGAGCCTCAGCTTAAAATCTTCCTTCCCTGAGCATTCGGGGTTGATTTCTTTCAGATGGATAGGGTTTTATCTCCTTGCGTCGGGACTCTCAAGATTCCTCCGCACCCAGCTCAAAAGCATCAATTTGGCCCATTCAGCCTTTTTTAGCCACTCTCACTTCCATACTCACTATGGAAAAACCAAGCTTTAACCACCCGACCTTAGTGGGCAAAGTGTTTCTGCTTTAGGGGTGCTTCTAGGTTTGCCATTGCTTTCCTCCCCGAGAGGCGTCTTTTTTTTTTCGTTGTGAGTCCCTTGTCTTTTCATAAGGGAAAAAATCAAATCAAAAAACGGGGAAAGATGCGCACGCAGTAAGTAAGTTGGAATAGCACAGAAAGTAAATACCCCCTGTCACGGGAACTAAGGCATCAAACGCAGGTGGGGAAAAAA
>JAWVWN010006265.1:0-115660 GCA_037367305.1 Phrynocephalus vlangalii | reverse complement strand
TCATGGATACTGAAGCATAATATCTATGTATATGAATCAGAGGAGTTTGGTGGAGAGTTCTTGGAGAATGGATCAAAACCAATGGGCTGCAGTTGGTTGGGGGTTGTGTATCTGTATTAAATAGGCTCTGGGGTAGAGAGACTTCATGCTTTTATAACGCCCCACATGGTCTACTATTCTCAACCCTGCTCAGAGGTCTGTGGCTTCCATTAGGCAGTAACTACACCTCCCATTTGGTGCCCCTCTCTGCCTAATGCCTTCCACTTATTATCTCTTCTAAGGCTGTTTTTCTTTTCTTTTCATCAGGTGCCTTGCTGGATTATTAATTTCAATCAGATGGCTTTAAGCATAGCTTTAAGGAAATCTTCACAGCAGAAAAGAATCCTTCCTATTTTACAGTCAAGATTTTTTTTTTAAAAGCCAATCATGCAAAGTGCGGTCTAGGAACTCAATGAAGGAACCATGGCAGAACAACATATTTTTGGAGGTTGGGACATAAATGGCTTCTCGACTTATGCAAGAGCCCATTTTAAT
Organism: Phrynocephalus vlangalii; assembly: GCA_037367305.1. Taxonomy (NCBI): domain Eukaryota; kingdom Metazoa; phylum Chordata; class Lepidosauria; order Squamata; family Agamidae; genus Phrynocephalus; species Phrynocephalus vlangalii. The sequence goes on along the minus strand of JAWVWN010006265.1, from coordinate 115,126 downwards.
GCAATATTGGACACTTAGAAATTGGAGGGGAGCCTAAGAAGACAGAGATTAAACTCTCTTGCTGAACTGTTGTTGTGAAGAGCAGAAGAGTCCAAAAGTCTCTCCTGAAATCCTTCCGGTAATAAAGGAGAATTTTTCAAACCCCACAGGACCATTTCCACAAAATTAGCTTTAGTTTCCCTGTTATCTTTAGGTGTTTTTCTGTTGCATCCCCACAGGGTGGGTTAGAAGCCCTTCTTTTTAGCAGCTGGCAGTGTGAAGTCACGGTGAAGAGATAAAATTTTAGGACCTTTGGACCGGTTCCGCGAACCGGCAGGCACTGCCAGTGGAAGCCCAGACAGTCACAAGCATACCGGTTTTTACCCCGTTCAAAAATACCCAACCGTTCCCGAGTTATCGGGCAGAAAGCGGCTTGCCCCCTTTGGCGGCCAGAAAAAGCCTTGGGAAGCACTGTAGACTGAAAATTCTCAACCATACGGGGGCGCTGCGGAAGACCTTTAAACTACTAAACTAGCAGACAGCCGCTCCTCAGCCAGCCCCCACCTTTCCTTCCGATTTCAATATCCTCAAAGGGAGCCGGTTTGCTCCTCCACTTCTCCCCCCCCCCCATCCAGTTCCAATGCAACCCTATGGAGCTTTCAACTCCATGCTTTCCTATGGAGAGCAGGCGATCCTCCGAAACCTCGATAGATCGGTGGCTTATGGCGGGGGTTTCGAGTCTATCTCCCAGCGTCCTTTAACCCTTCCTTGCCCTCCACTATCTAGCCGTCCCTGCTTCTTTGTTAACCCTTCCTTGACCGTTTCCTCCTAGGTCTTCTAAGATACTTTAAACCTTCTTCCTTCTTTCCTCTCTCGTCCATTACCTTTTGGATTTTCTATAACACCGTTACCCTTCCTCCCCCTGCCCATCCTCTCCAGAAATTCTCACAATATATTAACTCTCACCTGTCCAGTAACTCTCACCTGTCCAGTCCCTCCCTGTTCATCTGTTCCAGATCCTGAACCTTCCCCTGCCCTTGTCACCCCCTTGGTCACCCAAAGGACCTGCCAGATACCCTGTAAGCCCTGAAATGAGTTGTATAAGTTCTAGACTGGTTCGTACTTCCTTCACCCAGACTAAAGGAGGGAAAACTGCCACTCACACTGGTCTCCTTGCAAAAGCATTGGTTTCCTTACCCACCCTCAGCACTAGCCAAGAACACAAAAGGCTTTTCCTTCTTTCCTCTCCTCTCTCTCCTTCTGACTGTCCCTCATTTCCATCGATTCATTCCCCTCTCCTAACCCCAAATCCCATCAACTGGGGCTAAGAAGAAGCGGTGCACAGACAACTCGAATATGGTGGGTCCTGCATGGCTGGAAAAGAGGTTGAAGCCTCCATCATCACCTGGATTCCTGCCACGTACCCTCAGCAGCTGCCTCCCAGGGATCAACACCTCGAATAGCATGCCATCCGATTGTCATCAACGCCCAAGGACATTTCTCATTGTTTCATTTACACCTGGAGAGGACTCGTATGTTCACATCTGCACTCCCTGGAGCCATGAGACCATTCCTATAGAATTTACATCCTTATGCCTTTACACCTTTGTATCTTTCCAGCACGCCTGAACATAATCCTATTATGACTTGTGTCCCCATGTATCAAAAACCATTGTGTCTCCTAAATGTTTGTGTGTGTATGGGCCCATCAACCCCTCCTACCCCCCCCCACGGATGTTGGTAATTGCTTTCTGCCACCCCCTATTGACTCGCTGATACTTCCAGTTTACCAACACCCAAGAACAATGCCACACTTCCCTGTCCCCATTGAGACATTCTGTCTGGTATTTGCATAAGCCCTGACTGCTACTAGGGACCACCCAGGACTGCCTCCAACCAACCCCTAACCCCTCTTGATTGGGTCATTTGAACTTCCCCCGACCAATCCCTCGTTTGGCACCACTTGGGAAAGGCGGGGAAGGAAAGTTAATAAAAGTTGGAACCCTTTGTGTGTTCTGGGTCGGACATCTTAGCCCGGTTGGAAGGCGGATGTTCACCTACTGTTCTTTATTGGGCTCAATAAATTCAGTATTCCTCGGATTTCTCGCGTTGAATCTTTATTGGCTTCAGTTGGGATTCAGCGGACCTCAGTGGGGCTAGCCCATCTGAGAAATAATTTCTAGGCCTTTTTCTGGGTCTTTTCATTGGCGAGCCAGGCAGGAGCATTGGGAAGGAGTTATTACTCCCCAAAACCTCCCTCTGGCCAATTCCAAATTCTTTGGCCCCGGTTTTGGGAGCTACCTTTCCAAGCGGCTTTAAAGGTGAAACTGGGCCCGGCCACTTCCTCTTTTCGGCGCCACCCGGCCATTTGCTGGGAAAAGAGGGACTGGACTTGCCCAGCAGACCCTTGCAAGCCCCGGACGAAAGGAGAAGAAATCCGAGCTAGGGTTTTTTTCCTTCACAGCTATCCAGACGAAGGACGGAGCCAGGAGTCTGAACCAAGGACAGCGCACAGAAGCCTGGTGAGAGCTCTACTTTGGGGAGTGTGGGACGCCCTGGACCCCTTTAGGTGTGCCCCCAAGAGCTTATTGGCCCCTTTTTCAGGGTGGGGGGAAGAGGTTTTTCCTGCGTTCAGGGCCATCACACCGACATAAGGCCACCGCTTGTGCCACGAGCATTAAAAATAAGAAATTTAATTGGACATACGCTCGGGGAGAAAGAGGTACTGCTAGGCAGACCTTCGCAACCGGCTGGCAGGGCGAGATCGCGAGTGAGACGGGGGTTGACGAACCCCTGACGAAGTGTACTGAATCATTAGGATTCGGACCTCGGCAAGCAACGTCTCCCGGATCTTTGGGGTCAGTTGGTCTAGGAACCGAATTGACCCGGGGTACATTGTTTAGAATTGTGTGAGGGAACTCCCCGACTAACTAGTGAAATGGGGAACGAGCTGTCCACTAATGGAGGTGCCAAGACCCCGCTTAAAAGCGCCTTGGACCACTTCCCCGCCCTTTTGGACCCGGGGACAAAGTGTAGAAAGGAGAAATTAGTAAAATTGTGCAGGGACGTATGGCCCCTATATCACTTGGGTCAGGACCTTCCCCGATGGCCCCGCGAAGGGACCCTTGGGGAGACCCTCCAGAATTTAGAACGCTACCTGTGGCAAAACCACAAGGCAGCAGAATTGCCGTACCTACACATCTTTTATAACTTGGGGGAAGAGGCCGCCCTGTGCAGGGAAGACGGTCATGAGCCCCAGTTCATAAAGCGGCTGGGGAAGCTCGCAGCGATAGCAGCCCCAGAAGCGAGACCAGCCGCCAGTAAAATTCTTTTCGGGGGAGGTCCTCCCCGAACAAAAAACTCCGAGGAAGAAGACTTCCCACCCCCCTACGTTCCTAACCCCCCTCATCCCCATGGGGAAAGTCACCAAAACGGGGGTCCCTTAGCTCCCACCACTTCCCGGCTTCCTCCCACCACTTCCCCTCCTCCTCCTCCCCTGAGCCTCCCACCTTCCCCCGCAGCAGGGGAAGGGCACCCCACTGTTTCACCGCCTCCCCTCTCCCCCGCCCCTTCTCCCGAAACTGTGAGGCGCTCCGAGCGGGCTCGGAAAGCGCCAGAGAGATTCACCCCAAATGCCCCAGGGACCTCTGCCGGGCCGGTAGGGCAGTTCCCCCTCCGGCAAGTCCCGGGGCCGCGAGGTCTGGTTTTTGTCCATACCCCATTCAATACCTCCGACCTCTATAATTGGAAACAGGGGCTGCCTCCCTATCGGGAGAGCCCGCAACAATATGTAGATCTGGTCAACAGGATCATTTCAACACACCGCCCCGATATCCCCGACCTCTTCTCCCTCCTGTCTGCCCTCTTAAATGAGGAAGAACGCCGCCAAGTAATGGCAAAAGCCTATGAGGCTTATTCCGAATGGCGACGGACTTATATCCAGGAGCTCCCCAGGAGGGACGAGGGAGATAACGGCCCAGACCCCCCACATCCTCCCACTGCAGAGGAGACACTCTGTTTGAACCCCCCCGCAGCTGCCAATGACCCCAATACAGAATTTGGCCGGGTGGTGATAGAGGCAGCGCGCCAAGCCGTCCGAGACGGACTTAAAAAGGGGGTCCCCCGGGTGGTGAACTACCAGAGGGTTTATAATACGATCCAAGACCCAAATGAGACCCCGGCTGAGTTCTTAACTCGACTAAAGGATGCCTTCCGTAGGCATACCGATGTAGATCCCGAGGAGCCGGGCAATTTGGCAGCAATTCGGACTACCTTCATAGCGCAAGCCGCCCCTGACATCCGGAAAAAGTTACAAAAACTCCCAGCCCCGGCAACCCAGCCGTTGGAAACTCTAATCCAGACGGCTTTTCAAGCCTACTACCAACGGCCGGAGGTAGAGGAGGCGAAATCGGAGCAAAAAATGAAAAAGAAAGCCTCTCTATTAGCCGCGGCGATGCAGCCCTACTGGCAGTCAAATCCTGCTCCCGGGCTACCGCCAAGGGCTCCCTACAGGGACCGCGGCCATTGCCTCTCTTGTGGGGCCCCAGATCACTGGGTCAAGGACTGCCCTCAAAGGGGGAGCTATCGAAGGGAGCTGCGGGTATTTAATCCAACCCCCCCGCGGCCCCAGGTTCGAGGCTGGCACAATCCCTCTGGAGCGCCCGGCCAATATCCAACCCCCTACCCCCATCCTCCTGCCCAAGCTGAACCCCCAAACTACCATCCGCCACACGGCCAAGCCCGGGATCGTGGCGAGGGGACCGTCCCCCACATACAGGGAGATCGGTATCCCTGTGAGGTGAGGGCGGCCCCCCTTCCTCAGCCCCGAGCCTTGATGGCCGCTACTGAAAGGGAACAGGAATGACACCCCTCCGGAGGCGACCCCCTGTTCCGGACCCCCGAGCCTCTGGTGGAGATAGAAGTAGGGGGTCGAAATACAAGGTTTTTGGTGGATACAGGGGCCACTTTTTCAGTCTTGAATACCCCGGGGGATCTCCCCCTAATCCAGTCCCTCACAACCCCAGTCGTGGGGGTGGGGGGAACGATAACCCAAGCTCCAGTCACCCAACCCCTCCCCGTCTCCCATACCTCTCATTCCTTCCTGGTCCTTCCCCGGTGCCCGTTAAACCTCATGGGAAGAGACCTTCTCTGTAAGCTCCGGGCCACCATACATTGTGACCCCGGAGGCATTCGCATTACCTTTCCCTCCTCCCTTTCCCATCTATGTTATGCGAGCTCTCCCGTGCCTCAGGACCCGCCGCCTTCATGGTCCAAGGTGAATCCTGAGGTCTGGTATACCGGGAAGCCAGGGTGTGCTATCTACGCTACCCCCCACCAAGTCCCTCTGAAACCAGGCGCTCTCCCCGTTTCCATTAAGCAATATCCAGTAAAAGTCGAAGCTCGATTCGGCCTCTTAGACACAATTAATAATTTCCTCAGTGAAGGGCTTCTAGTCCCCATAGACTCCCCATGGTGCACCCCCATTTTCCCGGTCCCCAAGGCGGACCGGACTTGGAGGATGGTTCAAGACCTTAGAGAAGTGAATAGTCGAACCCAACTACTCCACCCTATTGTCGCTAACCCCCATACCCTCCTGACCACCCTTACCCGCTCCCAGGTCTGGTACACGGTGATAGACCTGAAGGATGCCTTCTTTTGTATCCCCCTGGCCCCTGAGTCCCAGCCTATCTTTGCCTTTGAATGGGAAGACCCGGTCACTCGGGTCAAATCCCAGCTGGCCTGGACGAGGCTGGCCCAGGGGTACTGTAACAGTCCCCGGGTGTTCGCCCAAGCCCTAGCCAGTGACCTTCGATCCTTCTCAGCTCCAGGGGCCACAATCCTCCAGTATGTCGATGACATTTTGGCTGTTCATTCGGATCGAGACTCACTCGAAGCCCAATCCGTAGCCCTTTTGAACCATTTAGCAACCTGTGGGTATAAAGTGTCCCAGAAGAAAATTCAGTGGGTGACACAGGAGGTCACTTATCTGGGATACATCCTTAAGGAGGGTACCCGCCTCATTCACCCATCCCGAATAAAGGCTTTGAATGATCTGAACCCACCCAAAAATGTAAAAGAGCTTCGGTCTTTCCTGGGTGTTGCTGGATTCGGGAGGCTCTGGGTTCCCAATTTTTCTGTCATGGCCAAGCCCCTCTACAAACTCACCACCCAAGAAATGGCTTGGGAATGGACACGGGAGCACCAAAACGCCTGGGAAGCTATTCGGAAATCGCTGGCGCAGGCTACTGCCTTAGCATTGCCAGACCAAACACTCCCCTTTGATCTGTTTATACATGAGCGGGCATCCATCGCTCTAGGGGTCCTTACGCAACCAGTGGGTCCAGAACGTCTCCCGGTAGCGTACCTTTCTAAGACCCTCGAACCTACCACCTCAGGGTGGCCAGCTTGCCTTCGGGCGGTGGCTGCAACTGCCCTGCTGGTGACTGAGGCCACTAAAATAACAGCTGGGGCCCCCATCCGTGTCCACTCCCCCCATTCCGTCTCTACCCTGCTGGAGCAAAAGCTGCCAGCCTGGGCGACCTCCGCTAGGCTGGCCCGCTATGTCTCCCTCCTCTTAGACAATGATTCGGTCACCCTTCATAGGTCCACCTGTCTTAACCCTGCCACCCTCCTTCCTACTCCTTCTGACTTTCCCCAACATGATTGTCTGGAAACCCTCTCTGTGGTGGTGGGGATCCGCCCTGATCTGTCTTCCGCCCCCCTAGAATCCCCCGAGTTGACCCTTTGGACGGACGGGTCTTCCTTTATTCAGGGGGGCGCCCGATATACGGGCTTTGCGGTGGTGGGGGAGAATGGCCCGATACTCATGCAACCACTCCCTCCCCAGTGCTCGGCTCAGGCGGCGGAACTGGAAGCCCTGATAGCCGCCGCCAAATTGGCCTCTGGGCGGCGGGTTAACATCTTTACCGACAGCCGGTACTGCTTCTTGGCAGCCCACACCCATGCTGCCCTTTGGAAAGCCCGTGGGTTTGTGGGAGCAGATGGGAAGCCCCTCAAAATGGCCCCTCTGCTGGACCGACTCATGTCTGCCCTCCTTCTACCCAAAGAAGTGGCTGTGGTTCACTGCCCGGGACACCAAACGGACGAGGGCTTCATTGCAAGGGGAAACCGCCTGGCTGATGCATATGCCAGACAAGCGGCCAAAACCGAAAAGGGGGGGGGGAGAATTGTTGCTATGTTTACCCGAACCTACCCCTTCCCCCGTCCGTCCCGAAGGCCCTTCCCCTCTCATCCCTAGATCCCCTGAGTCCGAAACTACCCCACTCTATTCTGCCCAAGACAGTCTACAGTCCGGTGGGAAATGGGAGAATGGCTGGTGGGTCGTGGACAGTCTTGTACAAATACCCACGGCAATTCTACCTCACCTAGTCCAGAGATTTCATAGCGGCTCCCATTCCTCTGGGCGACACCTATTTCGATGGCTAAAACAGCGTTATTTCCACCCCAATCTCCTGCCTGTTTGTAAAACGATAGCCTCCTCCTGTCTCATCTGTCTCCGGAACAACCCGAGGGGAACTAAACCCATACCAAAGGGGGTTCTACGGAAGGCCACTTATCCAGGGGAAGCGTGGCAGGTAGATTTCACGGAAATGCCCAGAGCCGGAGCCAAGCGAAACCTGTTGGTATTCGTAGACCTATTCAGTGGGTGGCCTGAGGTGATCCCTTGTAGAACCCAGACCGCTAGGGAAGTAGTACAGGCTCTCGTGGAGCATTTGATCCCCACGCATTCCCTACCCCTTGGTCTGGAAAGTGACAACGGGCCACACTTTGTGTCCCAGGTGGTGCAGGGAGTGGCCACCTACCTTCAAATTAACTGGTCCCTCCATTCGGCTTACAGACCACAGGCCTCCGGAAAAGTTGAGAGGCTAAACCAAACCCTAAAACGGCAATTGGCTAAGATCTGCCAGGAGACGGGACTAAAATGGCCAAAGGCTCTCCCCATTGCTCTTACCCGCATCCGAGCCACCCCCACCTCCCACCTAGGACTGTCCCCCTTTGAACTCCTCTACGGTCGCCCCTTTGTTGCCCTGCCCCCAAAACCAGGTTCTGAGAACCAGGCCTTGCCTGCCTATTTTAGGGAGTTGGAGGGGGTTTTCTCTTCCCTCTCTAAGCAGGTCGCCGCAGCCATCCCGCCCCGAAGAGATCTCCCAATCGAAGTCCACCCAGGGGACTGGGTCCTGGTCAAAGAGCTACACCCTACCTGCTTAGAGGCAAAGTGGTCACCTCCACGCCAAGTGCTGCTCAGCACGCCTACAGCTGTAAAGGTGGAAGGGATCAAGTCTTGGGTTCACCTGTCCCGGATCAAGACCGTTCCCCCACCCGGGGAGGAATGGGCATGTCAACAGCTGGAGCCTCTCCGCCTTAAGCTCACCCGGCGGAGAGAGAAAGAAGCTCCCCCACCTGACCCTGACCCTGTTGCTTCCCTACACCCTCTGTTGGATGAGGAACTGACCGCTGTCTTCCGTACTTGACAGCGGGAGCCAGCCCCACCCCCTGAGACTCTGCTTGGACTTACTCCACTTGGATTCACCCTCTTCCTTGTTGGGACTCTTTGGACTCGAATACTGGGACGCTTAAACTCCCTCTGACACCCTTATTTGCCGACTCTACCCGCTGCCAGCCTGCCTAGCCTGCCCTCCGGGAGCCCCAGGACCGGCCCGTGACGCCCGCCATACCTTGAGCCCCGTGGTAAGTAGTGAGCCTCTTTTCTCTCTCTCTCTCTCTCTCTCATCCCCCGCCTATCCCCGAACCTCCCCTGAAACCTCACACCCCGTTATGGCCCCCCGTGTGATTTTTATCTTCACTACCTTCTGGGTCCTCTCCCCTCTTTTCGGAAAGACATTGGCAGGGTGGGACAAAAACACATTCCACATGATGGTACACAACATGACGGAAACTCTGAATGTCACCGATTGCTGGGTGTGCGCCTTTGGGCCACACCACATACAGGCAGGATGGCCTATCATGCCTACTGCCTGCCTAGAACCACAAGATTGGAACAAAACCCATTTATACACGGTGGCCCAAGCAACCAATGAGAAAGTAACAGACCCGGACCAATTCACCCTCAGCTACCAGCAACACTGGCCCCTGGCGCCCATTTGTGTCACCTGGCATAACCAGCCAACACACAGGGCGTTGGCACATGAGGGTTCACAAATTCCTTTCCAGCAGTTGGGAGATTACCCATATTGTAATTGTACGGTGGACGTGGGAGATCACCCTAGTGGGGAACCCCATCCAACCCCTAGTTGCCTACCGCAATATATTCAACACAACAAACGAGTCAACATGTCCCTCAATCAAATTCAAACAACTTACTCGGCCATCCTCAACGTGGTACTCCACGGCCTACCACAGGGAGTATTTTGGGTCTGTGGCACATGGGCAGGACGGGTCCTTCCAGCCGCTTGGAACGGATCCTGTACCTTGGGAACACTAATGCCTGCTGGTATACAATTTTACCACAAGAACCAGCCTGCCTCTGCATGGGTACCACCTCACCATCTCCATAGACAAAAGCGGGCTTATGATGAGAAAAAGGGATACGACCCTGACCGTACTTTCCTGACAGAGGGAGAACGCTTTGCCTCCATCCTTTTTCCTGCCTGGGTGGTAGCTATAAATGTCCGCCAAATCCGCCGGCTATCGTATCAACTCGAGGCGTTAGCAAATGATACTGCTGATGTGGCCTCCGCTTTACAAACTGAAATAACATCAATTGCGGAGACCTTAGTCCAATATAGATTAGCGTCAGACTTTTTATTGAGCAGGGCTGGCGGCTTCTGCCGGTGGCTAAATCAAACCCGATGCTGCCATTTTATTGATCAAAGTGGACGCATCACTACAGACATAGCGAAAATTCAGCGCGTTGCCTCTGCCATACAGGCCACCTACTCAGACAACAGTGCTTCCCTTTGGAGCTGGCTTACAAGCTGGATTCCTGGCTCTAATTGGCTAAAAGAGCTCTTTGTGGGCCTCATTGGACTCTTGGTAATGCTTGTGATTATGAGTGCCGTGATCCGCTGTGCCATTCACTATGTGACGAAACGGTATTCCCTAGTCCGGTAAGGCGAGCCGCCGCCCGCAGCGGCAGGCGACATAAGGCTGCTTGCTGGAAGGTGATCCTGTCGGACACCTTCAACCCGAAAAGGGGGGAAATGTGAAGTCACGGTGAAGAGATAAAATTTTAGGACCTTTGGACCGGTTCCGCGAACCGGCAGGCACTGCCAGTGGAAGCCCAGACAGTCACAAGCATACCGGTTTTTACCCCGTTCAAAAATACCCAACCGTTCCCGAGTTATCGGGCAGAAAGCGGCTTGCCCCCTTTGGCGGCCAGAAAAAGCCTTGGGAAGCACTGTAGACTGAAAATTCTCAACCATACGGGGGCGCTGCGGAAGACCTTTAAACTACTAAACTAGCAGACAGCCGCTCCTCAGCCAGCCCCCACCTTTCCTTCCGATTTCAATATCCTCAAAGGGAGCCGGTTTGCTCCTCCACTTCTCCCCCCCCATCCAGTTCCAATGCAACCCTATGGAGCTTTCAACTCCATGCTTTCCTATGGAGAGCAGGCGATCCTCCGAAACCTCGATAGATCGGTGGCTTATGGCGGGGGTTTCGAGTCTATCTCCCAGCGTCCTTTAACCCTTCCTTGCCCTCCACTATCTAGCCGTCCCTGCTTCTTTGTTAACCCCTCCTTGACCGTTTCCTCCTAGGTCTTCTAAGATACTTTAAACCTTCTTCCTTCTTTCCTCTCTCGTCCATTACCTTTTGGATTTTCTATAACACCGTTACCCTTCCTCCCCCTGCCCATCCTCTCCAGAAATTCTCACAATATATTAACTCTCACCTGTCCAGTAACTCTCACCTGTCCAGTCCCTCCCTGTTCATCTGTTCCAGATCCTGAACCTTCCCCTGCCCTTGTCACCCCCTTGGTCACCCAAAGGACCTGCCAGAGACCCTGTAAGCCCTGAAATGAGTTGTATAAGTTCTAGACTGGTTCGTACTTCCTTCACCCAGACTAAAGGAGGGAAAACTGCCACTCACACTGGTCTCCTTGCAAAAGCATTGGTTTCCTTACCCACCCTCAGCACTAGCCAAGAACACAAAAGGCTTTTCCTTCTTTCCTCTCCTCTCTCTCCTTCTGACTGTCCCTCATTTCCATCGATTCATTCCCCTCTCCTAACCCCAAATCCCATCAACTGGGGCTAAGAAGAAGCGGTGCACAGACAACTCGAATATGGTGGGTCCTTCATGGCTGGAAAAGAGGTTGAAGCCTCCATCATCACCTGGATTCCTGCCACGTACCCTCAGCAGCTGCCTCCCAGGGATCAACACCTCGAATAGCATGCCATCCGATTGTCATCAACGCCCAAGGACATTTCTCATTGTTTCATTTACACCTGGAGAGGACTCGTATGTTCACATCTGCACTCCCTGGAGCCATGAGACCATTCCTATAGAATTTACATCCTTATGCCTTTACACCTTTGTATCTTTCCAGCACGCCTGAACATAATCCTATTATGACTTGTGTCCCCATGTATCAAAAACCATTGTGTCTCCTAAATGTTTGTGTGTGTATGGGCCCATCAACCCCTTCTACCCCCCCCCCCACGGATGTTGGTAATTGCTTTCTGCCACCCCCTATTGACTCGCTGATACTTCCAGTTTACCAACACCCAAGAACAATGCCACACTTCCCTGTCCCCATTGAGACATTCTGTCTGGTATTTGCATAAGCCCTGACTGCTACTAGGGACCACCCAGGACTGCCCCCAACCAACCCCTAACCCCTCTTGATTGGGTCATTTGAACTTCCCCCGACCAATCCCTCGTTTGGCACCACTTGGGAAAGGCGGGGAAGGAAAGTTAATAAAAGTTGGAACCCTTTGTGTGTTCTGGGTCGGACATCTTAGCCCGGTTGGAAGGCGGATGTTCACCTATTGTTCTTTATTGGGCTCAATAAAGACAGTATTCCTCGGATTTCTCGCGTTGAATCTTTATTGGCTTCAGTTGGGATTCAGCGGACCTCAGTGGGGCTAGCCCATCTGAGAAATAATTTCTAGGCCTTTTTCTGGGTCTTTTCAGCAGCTTGACTGTTTCCTTGGATCATTGGGGCTCTGGTTACAGACGTCCATCAATTGCAACACAATAAATCGTACCGCATCCTAGAAACCGCTGAAAAGCTCAATCGTTTAAGTCTCTGGCTGTACAGAATGAGCTTGGGGATCCAGTCCTTCACTGTGCCTCCTCGTCAGGGAGTGGATTTAATGATCCACGGGATCCCTTTCCGATCATTCTAGGACAGTGATGGTGAACCTTTTAGAGGGCGAGGGCCCAAATTGCCATTCAAAACTCACTCATTTTTTGCAAAGTGCCAAATCCAGCGATTTAACCTGAATACAGGCGGCTGCGAAAGGGGCAATGTCGGGGTCCCCACAGAAAGGCCTGCGAGGGCCACCTTTGCCACAGGTTCGCCAACGTTGTGCGAGGATGACAATGGTTACAATGACTGAGTCCAATTCTGGACTCAATTTATATACATGCTTGTAAACAGCCCAGAATGGCTTTTTTGCTTGATGGTTGCAGTATGTAAATCACTTTTATAAATAAAAATTAAAATAAATACATTCTGGGGAAAGGGCCAATACCCTCTCCATCATTGGATCCTTCCAGTGTGACCCATTTCCTTCTTTCTCCAGCCACCTACATATTCCAGTCTTACGCCCACTGGGAGGGCATCCAACCCCACCCCCCTCTTTACCCCCAACCCTGACATTCTCCCTGCTGGAGAGACTTTATCCTATATTAACCCCCAGGCACCAGAAAGTCCTTCTCTGACCCTCCTTCCTCTCAGAGGAAAATAAAACAGGATTGTACATTCAGAAGCCAAAACAACAAGGAGGTTCCCCCCCATTCCCCACAAGCCTCCCACCTCACCTGCAGTTGATCCCTTGCCCAGAATCGGGATCTTGAGGAGGGTCTGCTTTGCTCTCCATCTCTGCCGGGTCCTCCACCCAGACAAGGACCACTGAACCAACAGCCACTTGACTGTTTCTGGGGGGGGGGGGGAGGCCTTTATAAGAAACTCAATCAAGCTGTCAATAGGAATCCCTTAAGAGGCGGAGTGGGGGGGAGCAGAAGGAGAAGAGGTGCAGAAACAACCCCTCCAACTGGAAAAGGATCCTTCCCTCCCAAACCTCGTTTCTGCTGCCCCCCAAACGCCCCTTCCTCTTCCTCCCTCTGGCACCCACCTAGTCCTTTTTCTTGGGGAGGGGGGGGTTGTAACCTTACACAGGGAGGTGTTTCTAGCAAAGGGAGGGCGGTGGAGGAGCTTCGATCCAGGGACCGCCTGGAGATTTTGGCTGGAAAAAGGGGGAAGGAGGGGGAGACCGGGAGCAAACTTTCTCCGTTCCTTTTATCTCGTTCTTTTTCGCTCGTTCCCTTCTTACACAAAGCACCACCAAACGGTCCCAGTAGGGATCTTGACCCTTCGACACCCCAGCTGACCCATTAATCTCTCAACCTAAACATCCAGATGCCCCCCCCCAAAGAAAGCATGCACCTTGGAAGGATAAAAGCCTAGCCTGGCCAGTCGATGGAGCCCCTCCGACACCACCGGGCGATCTGCAACCTGCATTTTGTGGAGAAGCCCCTTTGTCCCCCCCTCCCCCTTAGGAATTGGAAAGGGGGAGGCAACAAAACACCAACCGCCCCCGCCTTGCCGCCCCTCCCTCCTTGCCGCCTCCCCCCCCCCTCGAGCACCCACCGCTTTCCACGTCCCGGACACGAGAGAGAGATTCATACGCCGTTCAGCCTCCACGCGTCTCCCCGGAGAGACCCAAGAGGTGGGGAAAAGGGGTGGGGAAACAACAGGCGGTTATCACTTCCGGTTCCTGTTCTGAGAGAGGACCAAGGGGAAGAGCTCCTCCTCCTTCTTCGTGGATCTATGTTCACCTACAGGGTCTTTTCATAAACGGGCGGGGGGGGGGGGGAGAGAAAGGCAGGAGGGGGTGGGGTGGAGGAGGGGAGGCGAGGGCAAGAGATCAAAGGGGAGGAGGAGCCTTTGCCAGCAGCTAAGAAATTATCTTTTTTAGAAGGTGTATTTATCTTATAAATGGGGCACATTTCTACTTTTGTGTCCCAGTTGATCAGTGAGGCTACAAAATAAAACAGGCTGAACTGTGCTTTCATCATTGTAAGGCTAATTACACTAGTGACAATGAGGCCTGTAATAAGACTTCCTGGGGTAGGAACTGGCAAGCCACCCCGGTATCCCTGCCAAGAACATCCCATGGTCAGAAACAAAAGGCTAAAAGATATGATGCTGGAAGATGAGTCCCTCAGGTCGGAAGGTGTCCAACATGCTACTGAGGAAGAGCGGAGGACAAGTACAAGTAGCTCCAGAGCTAATGAAGTGGCTGGGCCAAAGCCGAAAGGATGCTCAGCTGCAGACGTGCCTGGAAGAGAAAGGAAAGTCCAATGTTGCAAAGAAATATACTGCATAGGAACCTGGAATGTGAGATCTATGAACCAGGGTAAGCTGGATGTGGTCAAACGTGAGATGGAAAGAATAAACATTGACATCCTGGGCATCAGTGAACTTAAATGGACAGGAATGGGTGAATTCAGTTCAGATGACTATCACATCTACTACTGTGGGCAAGAATCCCATAGAAGAAATGGAGTAGCCTTCATAGTCAACAATAGAGTGAGAAAAGCAGTGCTGGGATACAACCTAAAAAAATGATAGAATGATCTCCGTACGATTCCAAGGCAGCCCTTTGAACATCACAGTAATCCAAGTTTATGCACCAACTACCGGTGCTGAAGAGTCTGAGATTGACCAATTTTATGAAGACTTACAAGAACTTCTAGAACTGACACCAAAGAAAGATGTTCTTCTCATCATAGGGGATTGGAATGCTAAAGTAGGGAGTCAAGTGATAAAAGGAATAACTGGCAAGTTTGGCCTTGGAGTTCCAAATGAAGCAGGGCAAAGGCTAATTGAGTTTTGTCAAGAGAACAAGCTGGTCATTGCAAACACTCTTTTCCAACAACACAAAAGGCGACTCTACACATGGACATCACCAGATGGACAATACCGGAATCAGATTGACTATGTTCTCTGCAGCCAAAGATGGAGGAGCTCTATACAGTCAGCAAAAACAAGACCTGGTGCCGACTGTGGCTCAGATCATCAGCTTCTTATTTCAAAATTCAAACTTAAACTGAAGAAAGTAGGGAAGATCACTGGGCCAGTCAGGTATAACCTAAGTCAAATCCCATATGAATACACAGTGGAAGTGAAGAATAGATTCAAGGAACTAGATTTGGTGGACAGAACACCTGAAGAATTATGGATGGAGGCTTGTAACATTGTACAGGAGGCTGCAATGAAAAATATTCCAAAGAAAAGAAAATGCAAGAAAGCAAAGTGGTTGTCCAACGAGGCCCTACAAATAGCGGAGGAGAGAAGGGAAGCAAAATGCAAGGGAGAAAGGGAAAGATACATAAAATTGAATGTAGACTTCCAAAGAATAGCAAGGAGAGACAGGGCGGCCTTCTTGAATGAACAGTGCAAAGAAATAGAGGAAAACAACAGAAACGGAAAAACCAGAGATCTGTTCAAGAAAATTGGAGATATTAAAAGGGGTATTTCGTGCAAAGATGGATATGATAAAGGACAAAAATGGTAGGGACCTAACTGAAGCAGAAGAGATCAAGAAGAGATGGCAAGAATATACAGAAGAATTATATCGGAAAGATCTGGATGTCCCTGATAACCAAGATAGCGTAATTGCTGACCTGGAGCCAGACATCCTGGAAAGTGAAGTCAAGTGGGCCTTAGAAAGCATTGCAAACAACAAGGCCAGTGGAGGTGACGGCATTCCAATTGAACTCTTTAAAATCTTAAAAGAGGATGCTGTAAAGGTGCTGCATAAGATATGCCAGCAAATTTGGAAAACCCAGCAGTGGCCAGAGGACTGGAAAAGATTGGTCTACATCCCAATCCCAAAGAAAGGAAATGCCAAATAATGCTCCAACTATCGCACAATTGCACTCATTTCACATGCTAGCAAGGTTATGCTCAAAATTCTACAAGGCAGGCTTCAGCAGTATATGGAAAGAGAACTTCCAGAACTACAAGCTGGATTTCGAAGGGGCAGAGGAACTAGAGATCAAATCGCCAACATGCGCTGGATTATGGAGAAAGCCAGAGAGTTCCAGAAAAACATCTACTTCTGTTTCATTGACTATGCCAAAGCCTTTGACTGTGTAGACCACAACAAACTATGGCAAGTCCTTAAAGGAATGGGAGTGCCTGACCACCTTATCTGTCTCCTAAGAAATCTATATGTGGGACAAGCAGCAACCGTCAGAACTGGATATGGAACAATTGACTGGTTTAGAATTGGGAAAGGAGTACGACAAGGCTGCATACTGTCACCTTGCCTATTTAACTTATATGCAGAGTACATCATGAGAAATGCCGGTCTGGATGAATCACAAGCCGGAATTAAGATTGCCGGAAGAAATATCAACAACCTCAGATACGCAGATGATACTACTCTAATAGCAGAGAGTGAGGAAGAATTAAAGAACCTCTTAATGAGGGTGAAAGAGGAGAGTGAAAAATGGGCTGAAGCTCAACATAAAAAAAAAACTAAGATCATGGCCACTGGTCCCATCACCTCCTGGCAAATAGAAGGGGAAGAAATGGAGGCAATGACAGAGTTTATTTTCTTGGGCTCCTTGATCACTGCAGATGGCGACTGCAGCAACAAAATAAAAAGACGCCTGCTTCTTGGGAGGAAAGCAATGGCAAACCTAGATAGCATCCTAAAGAGCAGAGACATCACTTTGCCAACTAAGGTCAGGATGGTTAAAGCTATGGTTTTTCCAGTAGTGATGTATGGAAGTGAGAGCTGGACTATAAAGAAGGCTGATCGCCGCAGAATTGATGCTTTTGAGCTGTGGTGCTGGAGGAGAGTCTTGAGAGTCCCCTGGACTGCAAAGAGATCAAACCTATCCATTCTGAAAGAAATCAACCCCAAATGTTCACTGGAAGGACAGATTCTGAAGCTGAGGCTCCAGTACTTTGGCCACCTCATGAGAAGAGAGGACTCCCTGGAAAAGTCCCTGATGCTGGGAAAAATCGAAGGCAAAAGGAAAAGGGGACGACAGAGAATGAGATGGTTGGACGGTGTCATCAATGCAACCAAAATGAATTTGACAAAACTCCGGGAGGCAGTGGAGGATAGGAAGGCCTGGCAAGCTCTGGTCCATGGGGTCACGAAGAGTCGGACACGACTGAACGACTGAACAACAACAGGGAGGAGGACCAGCCCCCCCCCCATCGGGATCCCCGGGACAGACAAAAAGGCCAACACGCGGGGGGGGGGGGGAGGAGGAGGAAGGGTTTGCACGTGGGAAGGAGGCAGCAAGAGAGAGAGAACACGGGAAAGGCAGGGATTCCTCCTCCAATATTTCCCTCTCCCGGCCAAGCCAGCCTGTGTGTGGAGGAGACGTGGCTTCCAGGGAGGCTCAGCAGAAGCAGAAGGCAGGCCCTCCTTGGGAGGCACCGACTCCCTTCTGGCCCCCAAATGGGGAGAAGACGCCTGGGTGGCAGGAAAAAATATATTTTGCTCTTGTGCCTTGAAATATTTGCCCAAGAAAGAAAAGTTAATCACCTGTAGCTATCCTTCCTTGAGTGGTCATCCTGTGAATTCACACACTACCCGCCCAGCCTGTCCCGTCCCCCCCCCTCCATCATGGTATTTGTGTTTTGTGTTTTCTCAACAGCGGCGGGCAAGGGGACTGAACTGACAGGGCATAGCACCAGATGGCCTCTTATATGAAAGGGAGGAGGTCCACAGGGGATTGCCCTTAAAGCTCGGAGTTACCTGTCACAGGCAAAGAGGGAAACCCATAAGTGTGTGAATTCACAGAAGGAGCACGCAAACAACGATATTTACAGGAAAGTAACTTCTCTTTCTTCTTTGTGGTCTTCTGTGAATACACACACACAGGTGACAAGCAAGCTTACTGGAGCAAACCTGGACTTTAGAAACCCCTGCTACTCATTGTAACAGTGATGTGACCTTTTTTCTTTTTCCACTGCACCATTTCCAAAGCAATTATGACTTGTCTACTAAATAAACAGAAACATACACTTGCTTTAAAATTTCAAACTAAATTTCAAACTAAATCTGTAGTTTAATTAAGTAACAGCATAAAGAATCCTCAAATCATACACTGCACTTGAATTTGATATATATTTGATATATAAAATGAACAATTATATGTTCATTTTATTGTTCAGCTAAACCTTCTCCAATCCATATCTAGACCCTATCCATTCCCTTTTCAGTCCCTGACTAGTCTGTATCATTAGGGATGGACATTTCATTTCAGAACCAGGAGGTTCCAAAACAAATCACGTGAGCCCATGTGGTGCTTGAAACCCTCTGATACATGTGGACCCAATTGCTTTAGCTTCCTCTGGGCTCACGCAGGGTTAAACTCCAACCAGAATTCAAGCTGTGATGTCATCTTGGCTTCTCCATGGTGTTTGCCAATCAGGAGCTGCACAGAGATAGGGATCATCCTGCCTCCCTGTCTGAATGGCAAGAACCACAGAGGAGGAAAGATGACTTTGCAGCGTGCTTTCTCATTGCAGCTCAGTCCCCTAGGGGCATGGAGAAAGGTGAAGCCATTGGCTCTGTGTTTATCAGAGGGTTCCGAGCACCACCTGGGTTCACTTGGGCCATTTCAGAACCTCATTATAACTTTGATGTGTGCCCTGCCAAAGCAGCATTGGCTGCAGCTCTGATGTCCAGGCTCCAGTGAGAGGCAAATGTGGATGGCGTCACCCAGGTGGCAGCTTTACCAATATCCTGAATGCTGACTCCTATCAGGAAGGCTGGGGCGGATGCCATGGCCCTGTTGTTGTGTGCCCGAACTGCTTTGGGGCAAGGCATCTACGCTAGTTCGTAAGCCAGCTGGATTGTCTGTACGACCCATTTGGAAACCCACTTGGAAATAATCTCAGAGGAGATCACCAAACCTCTAGATGTTCCTAGGCCATTGACAAAGAGACTGGAGGAGTTCCTAAGGAGGAAATCCTGACTGTATAAAAAACTAATTGCAAGTGCAACCCCAAGGTGCATGTGGCCATTTCCACATGCACCTTGGGGTGAGGGCTTCTGTTGCTCTAAACTCAAAGGAGCCTAAGGGAATAGGCTTAAAGGCCCAGGAGACCCATCTTCCTGCTCTCCTTGTTTGCTGGGACATATGATCACCTACTAATTTCCCTGCTCTGAGTGGCATTCACTTAAAGGCCTCTTGAAAAGGCCTCTTTGCAAAGCCCAGTATTTATTTATTTATTTAACTCATTTGCATACTGTAGATTATGGTGACAGAGGCCAGTCTGGTTAGTTTACAGGCTAACACAAACATATATGCATTACACATAAGATTGTCCATCCTTCCAGACACCTGCTCCTGTGAAGAGAGGTGTGACCTAGGATTCCCTCATCACTTACGTCAGGGATGGAGTGAACCCCGAGTGGCCCAGAGAGGTTTTGGCCCTAATTAATGCCCTCGTAGACTCTGTTGGAGTTAAGAAGCGCCGACTGCTGTACATCAAGGCCCAACATCCTTGCAATCCTCAAAATGAGACAGACCTAGGACTTTAAATTCTCCAGTGGTGAGGGAGGATGTTTAATGTATTACTCTTCAACTGGCAGAGAGAGTAAGCAATCTGGGTGTGGTCCTGAATCCGGCCAGGATGAATAAATGAATGAATGAATGAATGGCCATATCTGAAGGTAGCTTTGGCACAGTAAGGGGCAATTCCTTTAAAAATCTCACCAAAGAGGGGGGATTTATGACTAATGATACTCCACTTGACAAAATACTATCCTCTGGCGACTCAAAGCTTCTCAGTAAACTCTATAATATTTTGCTAAATGAAAAAATGATTGATACACTGGTAAAAGATACTATGATAAGATGAGCAGAAAACTTTGGTTATCCTATTCATTTAAACAAATGGGACTCCTTGTGGAACACAGTTAAACTCTTTACAGCTATAGCCTTTAAGAAAAATTGTTATAAGATGTATTATAGATGGCTATTCCCCCACACACACACCGTTTATCTAAGATGTACAATTGCTCACCCAAATGTTGGAAATGTAAACATGACAGTGGTACCTTCTATCATATGTGGTGGACATGTAAAGAGGCAAAGGCATACTGGATAATGGTAAAATTATTTATAGAAAGGTTTTTGAAGATTAAGTTAGAGCTTAGACCAGAATTTTTTCTATTAAATATAGTAGATATTAATATCTCATATGACCAGAAATATGTACTTCATCATGTAATAGGATACTGTATGCGAAATTTTGGAAACAACCAGAAGTGCCAACAGAGAGAAACCTCCACGAAAAAATAAGAGAATGTATTGAAATCGACAGGCTCTCCGGTTTTCTAAAGGGAGACTACAAAGAGATTTCCAAAGAAGATGGCAAGAAGTAACAAACTTATTAGTATTGTGATACTATTTGGTGATTCGTTATTATGCTAAATCGTTATTTTTTACTTGATATACTCAATGTAATTCTTATAGTATATTCCCCCCCTCTATCCCCCCCACTCCCTCCTTCCCCCACCAAAAAAACCAATAAAATTATTTAAATGAAAAAAAGTAAGGGGCAATTCCTCAGTACTGGACCTCGATCCCGGCACACCATCCTAGCCTGGGCATACTCTTGAGATCGGTGAAGACTGAACAGCCTGGAACTCCAAGAATTCCCCACAGTATCACACTAACACCTCAGTACAAACCAACGCCAAAGGAGGTGCCACGAGGCCAACAGCTGCCTATCCTGGCAGACTCGGGGAGCCTGCAAAAAGGCGAAGGTGTTCCACTGCTCAATATCAAGGCCTCTTCAGTATCAGGTCCTTCTCCCCTCTCTCTCCACGCGTCCTCTTTCCAAGGGCAGGGGCCCCTCCTCCCAGACCAGTTCTCCACAGCGGTCATAGCACACCAACCTCTTTCACTGGCACGGAGGAGACGAAGAGGAGGACGACGTGGAGGAGACATCGACCTAGGCACGGGATGGCACGGACGCCTTTGGCCACCCTCTGATTGGTCATAGCAGTCATCCAGGTCAAATCGGGCAAATAGAGTGACTTTAACTGCACAGGATCATGAAGACGCTGCTGATATTGTTCCTCCACATTAACGTGTCTTATGGGCTCTCCTTCGAGAGGCCTGCTCAGCCGACACAGACACCAACTCCGAAACCAGTCCCAACAACGAGGATCAATGGGATGCAGGGCTCACAGCAGACTGCGGCAACAGCACCAAAGAGGGCGAGGAACATACCCCACTCAGGAATATCAACTGAACTGTGGGAAAATGGCAAGGGGCGGGAGATCGGCCGGACCCATGACATGATGCCAGGAGGGAGAGTATAAGGCACTGAAGGGTGCTCCACAGGATCAGTCCTTGTAACGGAAGCCACAACGCAGCCCTTTTCATCATTGATTGATCCTATCTCCATGCCAAAACCAATTGCAAGAACGCCTGGAAACATTGTTTACCCTGAGCAAGGAAGCTTGGCCAGGAGGAGGAAAGGGGTGCAATGTGTGAAATACTGGAGCATTTGAAAAACCAACCACCTTGTTTCAGTGTCAGCTTTGTGTGGATCAGAAACCGAGTCTTCAGACACTCACTTGTAGAAGCTGGTTTAGATTTTCATGTACAAAGTAGAAGAAAAAAATTGGAAAACTATTTTTGTCCTCAAGTCTGGTGGGCCACCAGAAAGACAAATCAGTGTGTCCCGCATCAATTGAGGCCTGCAAGTCCTCCCCCACCAAGATGGAAAACATTTTAAACAATCCTGAGGCTGTCCTGTTTGGGGGATGGAAGACAGTAGTAAAGAAGGAAAGCCACGCCTAAGATGGATTGACCCCACCAAGGAAACCACCTCCATGAGTTTCCCAAAGCCTGATCAGGACGGTTAATGGGGCCGCCATTGAGAGGCTGGCCCTTTATAGGGTGCCACTGCCCAGAGATGGGATGGGACATGAATACGCCTAACCTAAAGTAGCCTTTCAGATTAATCTTCCCCTTTCAGCTCTTTGATCTTCCACTGGAGGGAGAAGAGCCACAAGAAGCCACCTGCCTTTGGGATCCCTGGAACAGAGCATGCCATGGAAGCCACGAGCTCCCCAGCTACTCCAGAGGCGCATCCCAGGGATGGCAGATTGAAATTCCCCCAAACCATAAGTCTGGCATCCGGCAACTCAGGCACAGAGGTCACTCTGTAGCAGGGAGGCTGATATGGTAGCAACGCCCACAACTGTCATCGGGAACCCAACTTCCAAAACAGGGTCTCACATCTGGACAATTGTGGGGCAGTGCCCCTGAAGGAAGAGATTCTTGAATGACAACTGCCACCCCCTCTTCTCCTCTGGCTTCTCAACTGGTCCGAAAACTGCAACCCAGATGGGAACATCTCTGAGAGAAGAACACCTCTTTAGGTGCCCAACCAGGTTTCACTGATACATACGAGATCCGCCTCCTCCTCTGTGATCAAAGCACATATGATGGGGGCTTTGTTGTTCACTGACCTGGCATTGAAAAGCAGCAGCCAGAGATTGATGTCACTCAAGGATCTGATGTCCAGGGCCTGGGTCTGAACCTGGAAGGCCAGAATAAGTCCCCAGTAACAACTACCGGGGGTGCCTTCCCCAATGATGGCCTCCTCTCATCAATGGGATGAACCAGCCTACATGTGCCAGAGTTTCCAGGCCTAATTCGTGCCTCTAGGCCTCCAGAATCCACAAGTTCAAGGAAGGATCCTCAAGGTGGTAGTTGGATTCACCAGGGTACCAGCTCATACTGTCAGTGCTGGGAGAGCCTAAACATCACCCCCATTCCCTCTTTGCTCCCTCCTCGTCCTCTCTCACTGGTCAGATGGGGGCTCGACATGCACATCTACCCAACCCATGTCTCTCACTCAAGGGGTAAGTACTCTTACATTCCAGACACTGTTAATTACAGATAATCACGTCACACAGATGGACTTGTTGCCATATTTCTAAAGACCTCAAATAGTTCTTGAAAAATTCTCTTTCTTCTTTTTAAAAACATTTTATGTATTTTCTACACTAAATCAAATAAAACAAATATATTGTTTGTGTCCTCTCATGTTACCAATTCAATCACAATTTTCCCAACATTTCGGACCAGTATAATTCATATCTCCTTTCCCAGCTAAAAGTAATATATCTGGTCTATATGTTTCTATATAAAGGAATATACCTGGTCTATATGTTTCACTTGATGCATAGAGGTTGGAGAAATAGGCAGGATCTCTCTCATTACCATTTGCAGGGAATCCTAAGCAGGTGAAGATATCTATTTTTTACAGACTAAAAATTAACATTTGTTTAAATTTCAGGTTGGTCTTCACATTTCCATTTCCCATATCATACCAGTCAAGTAGATGACTTAGACAATCAAAATATGAAACATGTAATCGATTCAATAAGTCAAAATTATTTTTCTTAATTTTGTTTCCCTGCCAAGTCCATTATCTTCATATGATGTTCTTTTATCTTGACACTGATCTTGAAAGAGTCACATTTTTTCTCGCTTTTGTATTCATATTGAGTAGAGCAGATGCATTTATCATGCTTCATGAATTGGGCATGTCCAAAGATTTATCCTGGGCTGATCGTATTGTATTTGTCTGCAGATTAAAATCAGCTCTCTGTTGTGGCTTGATCAATGGTCCAAATTGCAGAATCTTCCCTAATTCCATCTTGCGCATATTTTGTTGTAGTTATCTGTAGACAGAAATAAGGTCGCTGTTCTACCTCTGTTGGCCTATTTCTAAAGACCTCGAATAGTTATTAAAAATTATATTTCTTCTCGTTTCTCTCCAAAATGCATTGTTTCCCAACACTAAGGAAAGGCTGCTTTTAAACGAACAATCCAATATTGTCCATCTAGGAATTTTGCTTTCATTGATGTTGACTGGTGACTGACTATTCAGACTGAAGGTCTTTCTACATTCCATGCATTTCTAAGGTTTCTCCCCAGTATGAGTTTGTTCATGTGTCCGAAGCTGATAACGCCAACTGAAGCTGTTTCCACATTCCATGCATTCATATGGTTTTTCCCTAGTATGAGTTCTTAGATGTTTATGAAAGACACTGATATCTCTGAATCTCTTTCCACATTCCATGCATTTATATGGCTTCTCACCAGCATGAATTTGTTCATGTCTCCTAAGAGTACAATTCAGACTGAAGCTCTTTCCACATTCCATGCATTTATAAGGTCTCTCCCCAGTATGAATTTCTACATGTCTCCTAAGCTGATAACTCCACCTGAAGCTGTTTCCACATTCAATGCATTCATGTGGTTTCTCCCCAGTATGGGTTCTTAGATGTTTATGAAAACTACTGATATGTCTGAATTTCTTTCCACATTCCATGCATTTATATGGTTTTTCACCTGTATGTATTCGTTCATGTCTCCTAAGATTAGCATTCAGACTGAAGCTCCTTCCACATTCCATGCATTTATATGGTTCTTTCCCAGTATGAGTTTGTTCATGTGTCCTAAGCTGAGAACTCCACCTGAAGCTGTTTCCACATTCCATGCATTCATATGGTTTCTCCCCAGTATGAGTTCTTAGATGTTTTTGAAGACTACCGATATGTCTGAATTTCTTTCCACATTCCATGCATTTATATGGTTTCTCGCCTGTATGTATTCGTTCATGTCTCCTAAGATTACAATTCTGACTGAAGCTCCTTCCACATTCCATGCATTTATATGGTTCTTTCCCAGCATGAGTTTGTTCACGTGTCCTAAGATCACCATTCCAACTAAAGCTCTTTCCGCATTCCAAGCATTTATATGGTTTCTCACCAGTATGAGTTCGTTGATGATTCCTAAGATGTCTATTTTCATTGAAGCTCTTTCCACATTCCATGCATTTATATGGTTTCTCCCCAGTATGAGGTTTTTCATGGGATAGAAGTCGACTTCTGTGTTTGATGTTCCTTCCGCTTTCTTGATTCATTCTCGGTTTCTTCTGGTGACAGAGGGAGGGGAATTCAGCTTCTCTCATTTCTTCCCTGGTTGAGAAAAGAAAGATCCCATGAGGGCAGCACACAAGGGAGTCTCATGTAAGACCGATCCCAAGTGTTTGTTTTATCTCCAACTGTCATGAGAAAGGGAGGAACACCAAGGGTTGCAAAAGAATCCTTGTGGCTCAATTCCCTTTTCCCTCCCAGATCAGATGGAAAAGCAACAGGTCCGGATCTATAACATGTTGTTTGTCAAACTCATAAAATTCCTTTCAATTTTCCCTTTCTGAATAAAATACAAGAGGCAGCAAAGCCTTTACAATTGTTTTTATTTTTCAAATTTATGTCCTGAGCCCTTCTGTCTAGACGAGAGGTTCTCAGTTTTATGCTATGGATGCAAGAGAAATACTGGAAAATGTGGATTGCTAACACACATATTGGACAGTTATGCAAAGAAACAAACAGGATTTTTAAAAATCAGAAAATAAGTTTTCGCTAGATTGGATAACAGGTGATGCGACACCAGCAAACATTCTAAAAAGATTTATTGTCTGAGAATTTGGGGAGAGTTTGCTAGCATTATACTATGCACATCTCAAGGCTGTGAAGTACATTCCTTCAGATTATAATGTTATAAGAGTTTTTGAGAGGCTAATATTTTAATTGTATGTTTTTTTGTTATTATATACAGTCACGGCAGACAACAGTAAAATGTGGGAGAGGAAGGAAGAACAATAATAATCATTTTTGGGTTTATGTACTATAAAATTGATTTTAAAAAACCAACCCATATGACAGAGTCATCCAAATCAAAATATATCATGGTTATTGATTTTCATCAGAAATGTCTTCAGAGCAGCCATGTGCAGCACTCACAAAGTCATTGGTTCCATTGTCATATGACTTTTCAGAGGGTTCTTTGAGGTTATTCGTTTTTATTAGATAATAATAAGCTCTTTATTAGAGCTTAAGAACATAAGAACATAAGAAGAGCCATGCTGGATCTGGCCAAAGGCCCATCTAGTCCAGCTTCCTGTAACTCACAGCGGCCCCGCCCCACCAGATGCGTTTGGGAGCGCATGAGACTAGATATCTGTCTCCAGATACCACTCCCCTGCATCTGGGCCTTGAAGTACCCCGTTTTAAAGCCTGGAGACTACACATCTCCATCATGGTTTGTAACCTGTGATGGACTTTTCCTCCAGGAATCTGTCCAATCCCCTTTTGAAGGCATCCAGGCCAGATGCCATCACCACATCCTGTGGCAGGGAGTTCCATAGACTTACAACGCGCTGGGTGAAGAAATATTTTCTTTTGTCAGTTCTTACTCTCCCAGCCCTCAATTTGAGTGGCTGTCCCCTGGTTCTGGTATTTTGGGAGAGAGAGAAGAGCTTCCCTCTATCCACTTTACTCATACCCTGCATTATTTTGTATGTCTCAATCATATCTCCCCTCAAGCGCCTTTTTTCCAGACTAAAGAGGCCCAAATGTTTTAGCCTTTCTTCATAAGGCTAGGTGTCCCAGCCCGGTAATCATTTTAGTCGCTCTCTTCTGCACCTTTTCCAGTTCCACTATGTCTTTCTTATTAATGAGATGAATGAAGGACTAGAGAGTATGCTGATTAAATTTGCAGATGATACCAAATAGTGTGAGGTTTCTACCTCCCTAGAGGATAGGATGAAAATCCAAAGGAACATTGAGAGATTAAAGTGCTGGACCAAAGCTAATGGAAAGGGTTTTAACAGAGAGAAATGTACAGTGCTCAATCTAGATTTAAAAAATAATGAACTGCACAGATATAAAATGGGAGACAGCTGGCTGGAAAATAGTACCCGTGAAAGGGATCTGGGAGTCTTGGTGGACAACAAATTGATCATGAGTCAGCAGTGTGATGCGGCGGCCAAGAAAGCCAATGTGATTCTTGGTTGCATCAACAGAAGCATACTGTCTATAGAAAAGGAAGTGATGGTACCACTCTATTCTGTTCTGGTCAGATCCCACCCGGAGTACCATGTCCAGTTCTGTGCGCATCAATTCAAAAAGGATGTAGACAACCTTGAATGGGTCCAGAGGAGGGCGACCAGGATGGTTATATGTCCGGAAGAAATGTCTTACGAGGAATGCCTTAGGGAGCTGGGAATGTTTAGCCTTTCAAAAAGAAGGCTGAGAGGAGATATGATAGGCATGTTTAAATATATGAAAGGATGTCATATCAAAGACATCCTAATAACATTTTATAATAGAAACGGCCAGGCTGGTGACTATATATTATGGATCTCTCATTCAGGGCAGGGAACCCCTAGCCCTCAAGGAGGCACTCATTCAGCCTATCGGTAAGAAGGTGAACTTGGCCGCTGACAATACAGTGGTACCTTGTATAACGTAATTAATTCGTTCCAAATGAAATTACGTTATACAAAATTTCCTTTACACAAATTGCAATTTCCCATAGGAATGCATTGAAAAAGGAGTAATCTGTCCATAGCCAAGGCTAATGAGGTTGTCCCGGCTGTGGTGCTTGGGAGGGAAGGAGGAGATAAGGAGTCGTGGTGGCCGTAAAAACAGGAGGCTGCGGCGGCAGCACCGCGCCCAGCTTAGCCACCACCGCTGCTGCTGCTGTTGTTGGGAGGAAGGCTGCCCCTCCTCCTCCGCCTCCCCCTCCTCTGCACGTCCATGTCTGTGTGTGTGTGTGTGTGCGCGCGCGCACACGCGCGCACCGCGCCTACCGTGCATTTTGCACTTCCCTCCCCTTCTTCCTCTTTCACTGTTCTCCCTTTCATTCCCCACTTCTCGTTCGTTCGTGCTGTCAGGCTGCTTCTCAGGCTTCTCCTCCTCCTCTTCCTCCTCCCCCCTCCTCCTCTGCATGTCCATGTGTGTTGTGTGCGTGCACGCACACAGCGCCTGCCAGTGCGTTTTGGACTTCCCTCCCCTTCTTCCTCTTTCACTCTTCTCCCTTTCATTCCCCGCTTCTCGTTCGCTCGGGCTGTCGGGCTGCTTCTCACGCGTGTGGTGAGCGGCTGTGCAACTGGGCTGGGCAGTTAAAGCAGGAAGGAAAAGAAAGCCGGTGTATGTGGGGGGGGGGAGGAGGGAAGGAGAGAGAGGAGAAAGAGAGATAGAGAGAATGCGGAGGTGGCTCTGTGGCAGTTTTCTCCTCGAGGGCTGGTTAAGATTATTTAGAAAAAGAACGTGAGGTGCCTGCCAGGGGCATGGGACTCGGTCCCTGAGATGATGGGTGGAGCAAGGGTGACAAAAGCATGTCTCTTACTGTTCTGAAAAGATTCCCTATCTCCGGATTTTTTTACGTTGTACGGATTTTACATTATACAAACCCTCCGTTATACGAGCTACCACTGAATTAACAACTATTGACTAGGATCGCCAACGTTCCCTTTGCATGTTGCCATGGAGAGTGCTGGAATTCCCTTCTCTGGAGGTTTTTAAGTGCAAAGGCCATCTCTTGGGGGAACTGGGAATGGGGTCCCTGCATGGCAGGGAGTTGGACTTGATGGCCCTTGAGGTCTCTTCCATGATTCTGTGAAATATCTTTCACAACCTAAATCCTTACCTGGGGAGCCCTCGGTCCCAGAAATTTCCTACGTGTCCTTCTAGCACAGAATTTCTAATGTCTTCCTGATCAAGAAGATTCCACTCAATATTGGAGAAACTTGAGGCCACCTTCTCAAAGGGACACCAGCAGCTGAAAGAGAAAATCACGGTGAAAATCTCTCTATTCTCGAAGGCTTTCGCGGCGGGGATCTGATAGCTGTTATGAGTTTTTTGTACTGGAAGGTTTTCTTCCTGACATTTTGCCAGACTCTGTGACTGGCATCTTCAGAGGACAATGAACTAGGAGTTCTCTCTGTGCTCTGGGGTATAGAGACTGGGTTTATTTAAAGTTGTGGGAAAGAGGAAACCTGTCCTATGCAGGACAATAGGTGTGAGTCATTGTATTGTGATGAAGGGATTAACATAGTAGATGTGCTCTTTTTCCTCTTTTTCCGGGTCTGTCTGACTGTTTCCTCCCTAGCAGAGAGTCTGGAAAAATGTTATGAAGACAAGCTTCCAGAACACAGCCAAACAGCCCGAAAATTTCACAACAACATTCTCTCTCTCTCTCTCCCTCCCCCTCCTCTGATAATCTGGGAAATGGCCAGCACATAGAATGCTTTTTTAAATATAAAACCATTTCTTTTTATTGGAAATAGGGCTTCATGGAAAACAGTTCATTCACTTCATTTCATAAACCTTTAATGGCATTTAAAAGAGGATATAAATACAAATAAATAAAACAGAGAACAGCACCACATTTAAAATATGTCCCACCTTGGAAACCTCAGTGTAATTCACAAGGGATAGCTTTTTAAAACAGCATCAAGGTAATCTGCCACCCGGGCGGTGACTGATTCAGAAGTGTCCTCAAGAAGGAGGCCCACATGTCCATCATGGGAGGCAGGGAGCTCAAGTAATATTTGGCCGAGAAAATGTTTACGTAACTTACTATAAGCCGGCAGTGGCACAGGATGTGGGCAACCGTTATCAGTAGACATGGGCACGACTCGGCGAAATCCTCGTTTCCGTTTCCGTTCCTCGTTTCCGTTACGTAACGGAAACGGTAATGACAATTACTCCGCCAGAACTCGAACTCGAACCGACTAAAGAAAAATTGGGTCTGATTTGTCGTGGTCGTTCCTGGCGGCATCACAGCGATCGCGCGATGCCAAGCGGCACAGGAAAAAAAGTTTTAAAAATAAAAAAACCCCGATTCCCGGCCAAAAAAGCAGGCGAAAATATGCCTGCCTGAGGGCACCTACCAGAGGGGTGGTTTCGGGGGGGGGTGTCCCCGGCCTCCCCTCTCCTCTCCTGGGCTGCACAAAGTGCGCATCCTTGTCGTCTCGCCAACTCGCCAAGTGGCGCGGCACAGGAAAAAAGTTTTAAAAATAAAAAAACCCGATTCCCGGCCAAAAAAGCATACAAAAATATGCCTGCCTGAGGGCACCTACCAGAGGGGTGGTTTCTGGGGGGGGGGGGTCCCCGGCCTCCCCCCTCCACTCCTGGGCTGCGCAAAGTGCGCATCCTCGTCGTCTCGCCAACTCGCCAAGCGGCGCGGCACAGAAAAAATGTTTTAAAAATAAACAAAAAAACTCGAAAATATGCCTGCCTGAGTGAGGGCACCTACCAGAGGGATGGTTTCTGGGGGGGGGGGTCCCGGCCTCCCCCCCTCTCCTGTCCTGGGCTGCTCTGGTGGGGGGCATCCTTGTCGTCTCGCCAACTCGCCATGCCATGCGGTGCGGACGGGGGATCCAAAATGGGGCGACCGCAATATTTATTTTGAAATCGTGGTCCAAAAACACACCAAAGCACCACAGAAACATGCAAAAATAGCTATTTTAAAACTGCCTGAATTTTTTCAGTAGCAGCAGTGGGTTTTTCTTGCAACAAAACGTCTCCATAGATTTTATTTTATTTCATTTTTATTTTTATTTTTTTACACCTGTGCAATGATGGGCTGGCCATGGGAGTGGACCATGCAAATTTTTGGAGCCATTCCACCAATTGCATGGCCACTTGGCCAGGTTTTGACCGAGACTTCTGGGATGTGCCAGTCGGGCATAAATAGCCCACTAACCCTAGCCCGAACCCTAACCCTAACCCATAAGCCAGTACACTGTCCTTCTTAGTGGGCCAGAGAGGCACCCAGAGGTGCATCCCAGTAACTCACCCTAACCTTACCCGTAACCCTAAGCCTAGTCCTTGCACTAACCCCTAATCAGTAAGCCAGATGTGTAGTAGCATTGCACTACAGCAAGTACACTTCCCTTCTTAGTGAGTCACAGGGCGCCCATAGGGGTCCTCTCTCACTTTGTTCCCCAACCCAAGTGCACCGTATGCCGGCAGGCAGTGAGTCAGAGAGGCACCCGAAAGAGAGGTGCCTCTGCCTGCTACTGCAACTTGGTATGCATATCCAATTGGCTATGCATGCCATTTTGTAGCGGGCCAGAGGAGGCACCCACCCCAGAGGGGTGCCTCCAGGAGCCCGCTTTCCCTTCATGGCGGGCCAGAGGAGGCACCCACCCCAGAGAGGTGCCTCCAAGAGCCCGCTCCCCCCCCAAAACCAGTACTAACGACAGACGAAAAACCGACAAACGAAACGACAAATTTTTGAAAAATTTCGCGAAAAACGGAAACAAGCCGAAACGGTCTGGCTCCGACACACGACAACTCGAAACGTAATTTTTCCTGGTCGTGCCCATCTCTAGTTATCAGGTTCTATATGGCAACGTTTACAGATCCTATGTGAAAGGGGTAGGCTTTGATATCTTCCAGACAGGACTGAGGATGGGAAAATGTTAAACCTAGCTAGCATGAATGCACACCTCTTGATGGGGTTTTCTAGTTTGTAAAAGTAACATAAATCATGACCGCCCACAGGGGATAGATTGAAGTAGCATGGGGAGCAAACACGGTTTAAGGTGGAGGTAAGTGTTTGTGTTTCTACTTCCCATAATCTCGACTTTATGATTGAGTGAGCTCTGTTAAAGTCAATGTTAGCAAAGTAATCTTAGGAGAAACCTATATTTTGGAGTTTGGTAACAACAAGGTGTCCCAAGAGGGGGTAAGGGTCTTTCAGGAGATTGGACAGTAAGGAGTCAGAACGAAAATTGTAATGGAGGTTTAGCCAGTATTTAAAGGCTAAAACCCATGCTGTAGTCGAGCGTAAGTGAATGCCCAGTTGTAGGGCCATAGTAGATAGTTTAATCGTATTTGAGTCCCCCATGAGGGAATAGGTGTGGTATATAAATGCGAAAATAAATAAATAAATAAATAAATAAATTTGGGACACCGAGAATGCGCCTCAGGAAGGAGGCCATCACCAGGTCTACTTTTTCAGTGACAGCCTTGATCCAGATTGGGACTCCATAGAGAAATTGGATTATGGGCTTAACCTATAAGATTTTTAGGGCTGCGGGGATGTACTGATTGCCCCTATTGTAATAAAAGTAGGCAACTGCATTTAAATGGGATGTTGTTGATGAAATAACCAAGCTTCTGTGGGGGGACCAATTAAAATCAGCGGTGGAAAATTATTCCCAGGTATTTAAAGGTCTTAACTTGTTCAATAGGACTGTTGTCAATGTTCCAGGATACTGTTTTCCAGGATTTTGAGAAGATCAATATTTTGGTTTTCCCTGAGTTGATTTGCAAGTCATTAGATGTGCAGTAGGACTGAAATGCTGTCATGAGATGTTGCAACCCTGGTCTAGTAGTGGAGAGCAGGACTGAGTCATCGGCATAGAGCAGTAAAAGAAGAGGGGTATTATTGAGGGAAGGGCTGACTTTTCATATGGTGATCGCTGAGGGCGCAGATCAGCCAAGAAAATATTAAATAAAGTAGGAGCTAATATGCAGCCCTGGTGAACAACTTTCATTATTGGAATCTTGTCCGATAGGGAACCACTGCAACTAGTCCGGACTTGGCAGAAGTTTGAGGTATGAAGTTTACGGATTAGGAAAAGCAAACGGGGGTCAATGCCCCAAGAGCTTAATTTATTCCATAAGAGCTCTCTATTGATTGAGTCAAAAGCACCCCGTAGATCAATAAATGCAACATAGAGTTTGCCATTAAAATGGACAGAGTATTTCTCAGCGAGAAAGGATAGTAAGAGGGCGTGGTCTAGAGGAGGGATCCCGGACGGAAGCCTATTTGTTTGTTGCCTGGTAGAAGCTTTTCCTGGGCCCAATCTGTTAGGTGCTTTAGTAAATGCTTTGCATAGAGTTTCCCTATTGAGGAGAGCAAACTGATCGGTCTATAGTTAGCTGGAGAGGTGGGGTCATCTTTTTTGAAGATTGGAACTAAGATTGAGGCTAACCAAGAATCAGGTAAGATCCCTGTTCGATCGATCAAGGTAAATAAATTAGCCAGGGGGACTGGCCACCAGTTAGGGTTGTTTAAAAGGAACTCGCATAAAACACCATCGGGGCCGGGGGCTTTATCAGGTTTCAGGCTGCTTATTAATTCTAGAATTTCATCTCTCGAGACTGGGAGCCAAGATGGGAGGTTGGGGGTCAAGAAAGGGGCTGCAGAGACTACATCAGGAGGAGCAAAGATTTTGGTAAAACGAGTTGTCCAAGTGGAGGGGGAAATTGGAGGTGAGTTGCTTGAGGAAGAGCGGGAGACCAATTGCCAAAAGGCCCTGGAATTCTTGGAGGAGATGGCTTCCAGTAGCTTGGACCATTGATCTAAAGCAGGGCTGTCCAACTTTGAACAGGCCGCGGTCTACTTTTTTCAGATGAAAGTGCTTGAGGGCTACTACACTAAAACCTCTACTTATGAATTATTTATTTATTTATTTATTTATTATTAATCTTGTATCCCGCCCATCTTCCCAATGGGAACTCTGGGCGGCTTACAACAATAAAAACAGGTAATAAAAGCACAAACAGACAGGCGAGCAAAGAAGCAAGACCAGGCATAATTAATGCAGGGGGCAAGATGGCGGCAAGACCCATGCATAATAAAGCAAGGGGGGAAAATTATCTGTTTCGAGCATATGCTCATAAGTAAAAAAATATGTAAGTAGAGCAGCGGTTTCCCATAGGAACACATTGAAATCCTTTCTGGAGGGAACATATTTCAATGCATTCCTATGGTAAGGCTGACCATGCACACGCTTCCCTTACACCCTCTCAAACCGGTGTGGATGGGTGCAAGGGAGGCGAGTGCATGCTTGCGCAGATCACCACTTCTGCTTGCCCAGGCTACTGGAAGACTTTTTTTGAAAGGTGCACTTTCCCTCCCAACCCACCTGGGGCCTGACTTGACTCTACTTCTCCTCCTGTTTTCCCCCTTCTCCCTTCCAGCCCCCTTGCTGCCACTGCTGCTGCCGCCCATAGCTCTCACTCACTTCTGCCATGTTCTCTGTGCAGCTGGGATGGGCCAAGCCAGCAGCGGGGCAATCACATCGCCATTGTGGTGCAAGGAGGAGGGAATGGCTCAGAAGGGGAGCAGGAGGAGGAGCAGGTCACAGTCTCTGAGGCAGCTGTGCTGGTGGGAGGAGGATGAGGATGAGGATGGGAGGAAGTAATTATCCAGGGGGGAGAAGAGGGGGACATCACCACGCAAAGGAGGTGGGCATGCCCACGACCCCACCCCTTGCTGTCCCCTACACTCCCCTTCCTCCGCTCTGCACCAACAACTCAATTGGTCACAAGACAGTGGCATGCCGATCATCTGGCCGGTAGGGAGAGCAGGGGATTGTGCCATGGCCCTTGAACTGCCCCGCTCGGCTGAGACAGTGGGCTGGCAGACTCAGAGCTTTGCTGGGGCAGTGGTGGTGTTTGGGTTGGGGGAGGTAGAGGTGGAGAACTTATCCCCTCACATTTTTATTGATGGCTGGTGGGCTACTTTTGAACCCTTCACGGGCTACTGGTAGCCCCTGGTCTACCTGTTGGGCAGGCCTGATCTAAAGCAAAAGAACGTCTTTTCTCTTCCAGGAATTGTTGGGAGAGCTTTCTGGTAATGAAATAAAAGGCCAATAGCTCAGAAGATGGTTGAGACTGAGCAAGATGGAACAGTTGCCTCACCTTGTGTTTTCTTGCCAGCATTCAGCATCAAACCAGGTGGTTGGGCCATTGTTGCCTTTGGGGGGCTGCAGAGAATCGAGCATCTGGGATAAACTTTGAATAATCAGATTATAGGCTAAGGAGGCTGCTTCAGGGGAATTAGTTGATTGAATGATTTGGCGAAGATGCTCGGTCTCTGGAAGTTTGGACCATTGCTCATAGGCCAGTATGGTTCTGGGAGACCACTTAGGGTGGAAAAAGACATTCTGGGAAGGATCACTACTAATTACCTCAGATGGAGAGCTCAGTAATGACAACTGGACTGGGAGGTGGTCACTATCGGTTTGGGAACCAATCTCAAAATTGGAGATCTTTGGAAGAAGATCAGGGGAGACTAGAATGTAATCAACCACACTTGTCCCCAGGTGTGAGAAGAAGGTATAATTGCATGGTGTATCATTCTCTTGGGAACCATTCAAGATGTGAAGGTTGTAACAAGAGCATAGATCTACCATTGGAGATGCATTGTCATTGATTGTTGCATCTTTAGAGTTCCTAATGCATTGAAGGCAGGGGGGTCATCTCCTCCATGTCCCATTTCAAATATTTAGCAAGGGATAGGTTGTTGTCCTTGAATTAAAATCTCCTGCAATAAGAAGGGAGATTAGTAGATATAATGACAGTGCATGCTCTACTATACTTTTCACTTCAACCCAGAGGGCTGTTGGGGGGGAGCCAAGGGGAGGAATGTACACATTCAGCATAAGGATATGTGACTCACTGCTTCTAAAGAGAAAGGCTTGGGCATAGGGGGACTTAGTTGTGAAGGGTAGCAGAGTGAAGGAAGGGGAGGGTTTGACCGGGCAACACAAGCCTGATTGGTGGTGACCCATCTTTTTGGTTTTGAAAGCTGCGAGATTATGGGAGACAAAGCCAGGAATACTGGGATTGTTTGGAGAACAAGTTTCTTGTAGGAAAATAATGTCATATCTAGATTTAAAAAATGGTAAAATCAGAGTCATACTTTTTCTTTTCCCACCCCGCAATGCTCCATGAAACCAGTTTTAAAACAGACCAGGGAGTCAGAGGGGAGAGGGAGGAGGCAGATAGTCACTCAGATGCTACATCAATATCCTTTGGGCTCTTGTGGAGGACACAGCCATTCACGGGGGTACCTCCTGCCGCAGAGACAGAATCTAGTGTAGTCATGTTAGAAGGCTTGGCCTGGCCCTGGATTCTTGTAGGGGAGGTTGGAGTGTACATTGGGGTATCATCCTCAGGCTTCTCTGCAGAAATGGTAAAGTCAAAGGTTAGGGGAAGGACAGGTTGAAGCTGCACATCAATCAGGGTGAATGCTCCTCCTTGGGTTATGAGAGTAAGAAAGCAGCCAGGTAGGAGGGAGAGGAGAGTTCACTCCACTCCCTTTCAATAGCTTTAGCTTTTATCAGTTTTAGTTTTAATCAGTTTTAATCAGTTTTAACCAGCTTTGCATTATTTTTCCAAGCCAAGCCTCGATAACATTATCTCTATTAGCTTTTTATTTATTTCACTTATTTACTTTCTATTTTTGCTTATTTACTTATTTTTACATATTTTCCTTTTAAACACCCTTGAACTTTGGAGGTGAGCTCTGATTATTTGTTGGGAGCGGCAACGTCAACTGAGTTTTCTCCATCTCTCTCTCGGCGAAGGTTTAAAGAACCAAGGTAAAACTGCAATACCAAAAATGGGGAAGAGAAGGAGGTTGGGGAACCTTACTGATTCTGGCAACCTTCCCTCTAAATCTTCAAAACAACTCCTTTTAGGAGACTGTACAGCTTGGTCAATGACCTACTCTGGTTTTGCTTTGCACAACTGTTGGTGATACAGTCCTTTATATTCTCCCTCTCACAAAATACCAGAACTAGGGGACATACACTCAAATTGAGGGCTGGGAGAGTAAGAACAGACAAAAGAAAATATTTTTTCCGCGTTGTTAGTCTATGGAACTCCCTGCCACAGGATGTGGTGATGGCATCTGGGTTGGATGCCTTCAAAAGGGGATTGGACAGATTCCTGGAGGAAAAGTCCATCACAGGTTACAAACCATGATGGAGATGTGTCATCACCAGGCTTAAAACCAGGGTACTTCAAGGGCCAGATGCAGGGGAGTGGTATCAGGAGACAGATATCTAGTCTCATGCGCTCCCAAACGCATCTGGTGGGGCCACTGTGAGATACAGGAAGCTGGACTAGATGGGCCTTTGGCCTGATACAGCATGGCTCTTCTTATGTTCTTATGTATGTTTGCAGACAACTGAAATCTATTCTCAGGCTACTTAATGAGAACCCTTATACATCTCTCAGAGAGCAGGGTGCTAGCAAGGGCCACCCTCTATCACCCTCTCAATCATCACCATTGCATAGAGGTTACCTTTCCAAACCGGACTCCTTGAAAAGTTCCCTATGTTTGGCTCCCAATCAGATAGCCTTGGAGATTGGCACCTCCCCCATCAACAGGGGTAAGTGGTATTGTAAAACCAAGATATGTGAATCCCTCTCCCAACTGCTGGGTTCTGAAATGTCAGATATTGACTTAAGCTCAGTTATGCATCTCCCTCCCTCCTCTTTGGCAACCAGTTCCACTCCCAGCGCATCACCAAGCTGCTTATTGAGCGAAAACACCTGCTCTGGTCCTTTAAAATATTTCCCAGGAGGGTTTTTCAGGAATCTACTATAAAGTCCTTACTCTCAAGGAGACCCCTCAGGCTAAAGAAGGGAAGAGATAAGGAGAAGCCAGTAACTCCAGCCTCTTCTCCTGTTTCTGAAGCAGAACCTGATGCCCAGCCCCTTTCCCCACTTCAAGGCTGCAACCTTCATGTGGGGGAATTGTTGGGCCCCCACGATGGATGATCTCCCTGGAAAACTGTATCCTGAAACTGAAGACTTCCTTCTCTGCACTGCCAACACCTCCTCCCTCCAAGAGACGCAGACTCCCTAATGCCACAGTCGGAGACATACATCCAATCATTTCATCTAACCCTTCCCCCAATAACTCTCATGGCACCCCATGCCCCACTGAACCTCTGCCAACCCCTGTGGCTCCTGAGGTGAAGGCGAAGGCAACAATGAACTGTTCTGTGACGGCCACAAAACATCCCCCTCATGTTGAATGCCTGAGTGAAGTTACGGAACCAGAACTGGAGCTGGATATAATTGGAGACAGTTCCTTTCAAACCATTAATAAACGGAAGCCAGATCCTATGACCTACTACGCTCCATCCATCAAACAACCACCCATCTTGGTCCACTCCTTATCCAACTCTCCAATCTCCCCTAAGCCACCGAGCCACAACCTTGAGGAAACTGGCAATCTTCCACCTACTGAGGAACTAGACAGTGCTTTTCACCCACTAAAGGGAAGCCCTTCACTTGCCTGTTTACCACCTCGTACCCCACCTGTCCCCCTATCACCTACCTGTGTTGTGAAAAGAGTTAAAGAAGGAGTTCCTGCATCACCTCCAGGGCAGAAAAGAGAGGTGGCCTTCCCCTGCCCCTGCCTTTTATTTCATCGGCCTGTGTGACTTGACTTCCTCAACGCGGCCACAAGTGTTGGAGGGAGTGACAAACAGGCCACCCCCCAAAGTAAGCCAACTGTCATGCCTGTTTTATTTTCTTTCAAGGCTCCTCCCACTCATTTTTCAGCTGCATTTCTCCTTTGCATCAAAGGCTTTAAAAAACGTCACGCCAGTCCTTTTTAACCTTGGGTTAGTAGCATTTCTTGAACTCCGACATACGTGCATCAACATCAGCACATAAATTGCACAGCGTCCTACAAACGGCTGAAGAGCACAGTAGTTTAAGTCTCTGGCTGTAAAGACTGAGGTTGGGAAAAACAAGGACAGGAAATGGAAAAATGGGGAATGCACCAAAGAGTAGCAAATAGCTAACATATGTAGAGGGTTGGTAAACAAAGCTAAAGTGCATAATGAATTTAAACTTGCCAGTGAGATTAAAGATAGTAAAAAGGGATTCTTTAGTTATGTCCACAGCAAAAGGAAAAATAAGGAAATGATAGGCTCTTTGTATGGCAATGATAACCAGAGTAGATGAGGTAAAATGGGAACTGCAACATAGAATAAGTAGAGAGGCAATACAAAAACACCTGGAAATATTAAATGGATTTAAGTCTACTGCGCCAGATGAACTACACCCAAGGATATTAAAAGAACTGGAAGAAATAATTTCAGAACCATTGGCAATAATCTTTGAGAAGTCCTGGAAAACTGGAGAAGTCCGCATCGATTGGAGGAGAGTTAATGTTGTCCATATCTTCAAAAATAATTAATTACCGCCCAGTCAGCTTGAATTCACTAGTACCTGTGAAAGGGATCTGGGAATTTTGGTAGATCACAAATTGAACATGGGCCAGCAGTGTGATGCTGCAGCCAAGAAAGCCAATACGATTCTTGGTTGCATCAACAGAAGCATCGTGTCTAGATCAAGAGAAGTGATAGTACCACTCTTTTCTACTCTGGTCAGACCCCACCTGGAGTACTGTGTCCAGTTCTGCACTCCTTGATTTAAGAAGGATACTGACAACATTGAGCGGGTCCATAGAAGGGTGACCAACTAAGCTCTCATTAGGAATCTCTAAGAGGTGGAGTGGGTGTCCAGAGGGAAAAGAGGTGCAGAAACTACACATCTGACCCAAAGGATCCTTCCCTCCCAAGCTCTGTTTCTGCTGCCCCCAAATGCCTCCCTTCACCTTCATCTTCCTCTTCCTCATGGTACCCACCTGGACCTCTTTCTCCTCCTGTTTCTTTTTTTTTTTATAACCGGCTTTAATTCTGCAGTGCGAATGAGCCAGCTTTTAAGGCAAAAAGGAGATCAACACTGAAGTTCCCTCTTTTTCCCCACCTTCAGCAAGTACAGTGGACCCTTGTATAACAAACAACTTGTATAACATAAAATTTGTACAACATAAAAATTCCGGAGATAGGGGAAATTTGCTTAACATAATCGCCAATGGGGAGAATTTGTACAACATAAAAATGGGATTACTCTGTTTTCTATGCATTCCTATGGGAATTTGTATAAAGGAAAATTTGCTTAACATAATTTCATTTGGAACGAATTAATTCCTTTATACAAGGTACCACTGTACTAGTATTCTTCTCTGCAAGAAAACACAGGAGGCTTGCTTTTCTAATATAGAAATATAGAATAAAGTTTTCAGTCCGGAAGTCATCAGCAGGGATTATACATTCCCAGACTTAATAGAAGAAAGAATGGAGAAAAAAATTATCTATCTCTCAAAAGGAAGTCCTCCATCCTCAACGCAGGTGGGGGCGGGGCGGGCGGGGCTGGAAAGATGAACGACCTCCTTCCCTTGCAAAGAACACCAGCCAGGAGCCGGGACACCCACCTGGGAGAGCAAGGAGGAAGAAAGGGGGCGGGGTGGAGACTACAAGGAGCCCCAGGGAATAAACAAAAATCCCTCCGGGTTGGTCTTCATGGAAACAGAGCCAGCGAGTGAGTGTTTGTGGCAGGAAGAAACCCTCCCGCCTGCGTGGAAATTAAAGCATCACCAATTGCGATACCCAACAAGAGGGAGGTGTTTCTAGCAAAGGGGCGACGGTGGAGGAGCTTCGATCCCCACCGGGAGATTTTGACTGGCTGGCTGGCTGGCTGGAGGGAGGGACGGGGAGCAAACTACTTTCTCCGTTCCTTTTCCCTCGTCCCTTTTCTCTCGTTCCCTTCTTCCACAAAGCAGCACAAACGGGGAGAGATGGGATCCTGAACCTTCGACAAACTAAATGAACCATCAATCGGAAGAAAGTAAAAGGCGGAACTTGACGGGACTCCCTGATTTCATATGATTTTTACATGGGATCCTTCCAAAATCA
Source organism: Phrynocephalus vlangalii (assembly GCA_037367305.1). Taxonomy (NCBI): domain Eukaryota; kingdom Metazoa; phylum Chordata; class Lepidosauria; order Squamata; family Agamidae; genus Phrynocephalus; species Phrynocephalus vlangalii. The sequence goes on along the minus strand of JAWVWN010006265.1, from coordinate 74,550 downwards.
CCATCAAATCACACATCCCATTCATGACCAACTATTACACAAGAATAATCATGTGTCCTCCAGCGCATGGCTTGGTAGTGGCGCAAAAACATGGTTCCATCTCACGGAACTATTACATATTGGGTCCAGACACACAGCATGCTACAAAAGGTTCCTTTATTCCACAAGCAAGATGCAAGGCAAACACACACATTACATAAATACCCATAGCTCCAACCCCCCCAATTCGCCCCACTCGGCGTTTCCTCATAACCAGGTCCACATGGCTTCACTACTGTAAGCCTGCTCTTAAAATAACACAATACTGTACTCTATACACTACAGGAACCATCTGATTTCATATGATTTTTACATTAGATCATGATAAATCCACTATCATATATAGAGCCCATTTCAGCCCACAGATTGCACACCAAAAATCATGGGTCCATCAGCGCATGATTCCGCAGTGGCACAAAAAGTTGGTCATGAATGGGATGTGTGATTTGATGGTGATTTGGGGAAGAAAGTAAAAGGCGGAACTTGACGGAACTCCCTGATTTCATATGATTTTTACATGGGATCTTTCCCAAATCACCATCAAATCACAAATCCCATTCATGGCCAACTATTGCACAAGAATAATCACGTATCCTCCAGCGCATGGCTCGGCAGTGGCGCAAAAACATGGTTCCATCGCACGGAACCATCTGATTTCATATGATTTTTACATTGGATCATGATGAATCCACTATCATATACAGAACCCATTTCAGCCCACAGATTGCACAACAAAAATCATGGGTCCATCAGCGCATGGCTCCACAGTGGCGCAAAAACATGGTTCCAAGGCACGGAACCACATGGAACTCCCTGATTTTTACCCAGGATCAACTCCAAAACACTATCACATCCTAGGCCCCATCCATACACACAGACTGCACACCCGAAATCAGGCGTCCGTCAGCGCATGCCTCCACAGTGGCGCAAAAACATGGTTCCAAGGCACGGAACCACATGGAACTCCCTGATTTTTACCCAGGATCAACTCCAAAACACTATCACATCCTAGGCCCCATCCATACACACAGACTGCACACCCGAAATCAGGGGTCCGTCGGCGCATGGCTCCACAGCGGCGCAAAAACGGGTCTGGGTAAAAGGCGGAACTTGACGGAACTCCCTGATTTTTACCCAGGACCAACTCCAAAACACTATCACAACCTAGGCCCCATCCATACACACAGACTGCACACCCGAAATCAGGGATCCGTCAGCGCATGGCTCCACAGCGGCGCAAAAACCGGTCTGGGTAAAAGGTGGAACTTGACCGAACTCCCTGATTTTTACCCAGGATCAACTCCAAAACACTATCACATCCTAGGCCCCATCCATACACAAAGACTGCACACCCGAAATCAGGGATCCGTCAGCGCATGGCCCTGTAGTGGTTCAAAAACATGGTTCCAAGGCACGGAACCACACGGAACTACCTGATTTTTACCCAGGATCAACTCCAAAACACTATCACATCCTAGGCCCCATCCATACACACAGACTGCACACCCGAAATCAGGCGTCCGTCAGCGCATGGCCCTGCAGTGGCGCAAAAACATGGTTCCAAGGCACGGAACCACACGGAACTACCTGATTTTTACCCAGGATCAACTCCAAAACACTATCACATCCTAGGCCCCATCCATACACACAGACTGCACACCCGAAATCAGGCGTCCGTCAGCGCATGGCTCCACAGCGGCGCAAAAACGGGTCTGGGTAAAAGGCGGAACTTGACGGAACTCCCTGATTTTTACCCAGGATCAACTCCAAAACACTATCACATCCTAGGCCCCATCCATACACACAGACTGCACACCCGAAATCAGGCGTCCGTCAGCGCATGGCTCTGCAGTGGCGCAAAAACATGGTTCCAAGGCACGGAACCACACAGAACTCCCTGATTTTTACCCAGGATCAACTACAAAACACTATCACGTCCTAGGCCCCATCCATACACATAGACTGCACATCCAAAATCTGGCGTCCGTCAGCGCATGCCTCCACAGTGGCGCAAAAACATGGTTCCAACGCACGGAACCACATGGAACTCCCTGATTTTTACCCAGGATCAACTCCAAAACACTATCACATCCTAGGCCCCATCCATACACACAGACTGCACACCCGAAATCAGGCGTCCGTCAGCGCATGCCTCCACAGTGGCGCAAAAACATGGTTCCAAGGCACGGAACCACATGGAACTCCCTGATTTTTACCCAGGATCAACTCCAAAACACTATCACATCCTAGGCCCCATCCATACACACAGACTGCACACCCGAAATCAGGCGTCCGTCAGCGCATGGCTCTGCAGTGGCGCAAAAATATGGTTCCAAGACACGGAACCACACGGAACGTCCTGATTTTTACCCAGGATCAACTCCAAACCACTATCACATCCTAGGCCCCATCCATACACACAGACTGCACATCCGAAATCAGGCGTCCGTCAGCGCATGGCTCTGCAGTGGCGCAAAAACATGGTTCCAAGGCACGGAACCACACGGAACTCCCTGATTTTTACCCAGGATCAACTACAAAACACTATCACGTCCTAGGCCCCATCCATACACATAGACTGCACATCCAAAATCTGGCGTCCATCAGCGCATGCCTCCACAGTGGCGCAAAAACATGGTTCCAAGACACGGAACCACACGGAACGTCCTGATTTTTACCCAGGATCAACTCCAAACCACTATCACATCCTAGGCCCCATCCATACACACAGACAGCACATCCGAAATCAGGCGTCCGTCAGCGCATGGCTCTGCAGTGGCGCAAAAACATGGTTCCAAGGCACGGAACCACACGGAACTCCCTGATTTTTACCCAGGATCAACTACAAAACACTATCACGTCCTAGGCCCCATCCATACACATAGACTGCACATCCAAAATCTGGCGTCCGTCAGCGCATGCCTCCACAGTGGCGCAAAAACATGGTTCCAAGGCACGGAACCACATGGAACTCCCTGATTTTTACCCAGGATCAACTCCAAAACACTATCACATCCTAGGCCCCATCCATACACACAGACTGCACACCCGAAATCAGGGGTCCGTCGGCGCATGGCTCCACAGCGGCGCAAAAACGGGTCTGGGTAAAAGGCGGAACTTGACGGAACTCCCTGATTTTTACCCAGGACCAACTCCAAAACACTATCACATCCTAGGCCCCATCCATACACACAGACTGCACATCCGAAATCAGGCGTCCATCAGCGCATGGCTCTGCAGTGGCGCAAAAATATGGTTCCAAGACACGGAACCACACGGAACTACCTGATTTTTATGCAGGATCAACTCCAAACCACTATCACATCCTAGGAGCCACACTTAAACACAGACTGCACACCCAAAATCAGGGGTCTGTCAGCGCATGGCTCCGCAGTGGCGCATAAACATCGTTCCAAGGCACGGAACCACACGGAAATGCAGGTTACTTACCTGTAAGTTAAGTTCTTCGAGTGGACCTCTGTGAATACACACAATGGGTCTTCGCGCCTGCGCGCTTGAGTTCCCATTCGTTCCAAGCTTAAGGCTTACAAGCCCCTCCCCTCCATGCGCATGCTCACCGATCTCCCGCCTTGCTGACTCAGTTCCCCACTGGTCCGTTGCTGACCCTTTGAGAGTACAACGAGCCATGACGGAGAGAAGTGAAGCGGGTAGGTAGTGTGTATTCACAGAGGTCCACTCGAAGAACTTAACTTACAGGTAAGTAACCTGCGTTTCTTCTTCGTGGATTCTGTGAATCCACACATAGCGTGACTGGCAAGCTGACTTACCGGTGGAGGGTAGTCATGGTAGCACAGTTTTCAAAACTGCTTTGCCAAATGCGGCTGATCTCTGCGTCCTGACATCTAGCTTGTAGTGCCTCAGGAACATAGATGGTCGAGACCAGGTAGCCGCTTTGCATATGTCTTCCAGGGGCACTCCTTTTAGGAAAGCCGTGGAGGACACTACTACTCTTGTAGAGCGTGCCTGAGGCATGACAGGTAGGGAGACATGCACAGTGGTGTAAGCCATTTTGATAGTTGTAACAATCCATCTGGAGATGGATTGAGGGGATACCTGATGGCCTCGAGATGGTGCCGAGGTCCTGATAAAGAGCTTGTGTGTCTTTCTAACAGAAGCTGTTCTGGAAGTATAAAAGAGGAGAGCTCTTTTGACGTCGAGGGAGTGAAGCTCTTGGGTTTGGGAAGAAGGTCGGTAGAATAAGTGGCTGAGACACGTGGAAGGATGACACTATCTTCGGTAAGAAAGAGATGTCCGGCCGAAGTTCCACTCTGTCATGATGGAATTTGAGGAACTGTGGGTCCGCTCTGAGCGCAGCGAGTTCTGAAGCTCATCTGGCTGATGTGATTGCCACTAGAAAAGCTGTTTTTAAGGTAAGTAAGTACAGAGACGTGGTTGCCATAGGTTCAGGTAGTTAGACAGTTCAGTACCAGGAAGAGAGACCATTGTGGTGTCAGGGCTCTATGTTGTGGACTTAGGTTAGCGATGACTCGTAGGAACCTCTTAAGTTTAGGATGAATAAACAAGGCTGCCGCCTCCGAATCAGGTGGTTGATGTGCTACTACGGCTGCAGTGTAGACTCTTAAGGTAGATAAGGATAGTCTTCTGTTGAAGAGCAAGAGGAGGAATTCTAGGAGGACCTGAATGTTAGTTGGACTCGAGGGTTGAGAGTTGGCTCGAGTGAAATGTAGGAAGGATGCGCACTTATGTGCATATAGTGTATTTGTAGACTTCTTCCTGGAGCTTGTGTGTGCATCTGTAATTGTTAGCAGATGTACCATGCCGTCAGGTGGAGAGTCAGGACGTCTGGGTGTCTGACTTGGCCCTGGTGTTGTGTCAGGAGATCAGGCGTTGATGTCAGCCTGATAGAGTCGATCGCCATTGTTTGTAAGACTTGAAACCATGGCTGTCTTGGCCACCACGGGGCCAGCAGTATGACATGGGCTCCGTGGTGCCTGATCTTCATCAGCATTCTCTGGATGAGTGGTATTGGTGGGAACACGTAGAGAAGACCCGGGGGCCAGCTGGTGGCAAAGGCATCTCCCTGTGAGTGTTTGCCTATTCCTGCTCTGGAGCAGTACAAGCTGCATTTGGTGTTGGCTTGAGATGCAAATAGATCCATGGTTGGGGTGGCCCACCTGGTGCAGAGGATCTGAAACGCTGTCTCTGAGAGGCTCCACTCGTGGTTGTCGTGGGTGAGGCGGCTCAGTTCATCTGCCGCCACATTGTTCTATGACGCAATATGTATGGCTGTTGGGTGAATGCCCTTGGCTATGCACCATCTCCAGGTGAGGTGCAGTAGAGATTTCGAGTGAGTTCCTCCTTGCTTGTTCAAGTAATAAAGTGCTGTAGTATTGTCTGTTATTACTTGGACCGTCTTGTGTGCAAGGAGGAGTTCGAATGCCTTGAGGGCTTTGAAAATGGCAAGGAGTTCTAGGTAGTTGATATGATGGGCTTGCTCCTTGAGTGTCCACCTGTGATGGATCGAGAGGTGGTTGCAGGTGGCACCCCATCCCGTCGTACTGGCATCTGTGGTTACCAAGATGGACGGGTAACGCTGTTTGAAGGGCCTTCCCGTTCTTAGATCGCGGGAGGACTTCCACCACCTTAGGCTGGTGAGGAGGGCGGAGGTAACTCTGAGCCGTTTGGAGGGGGTTGTCGCGGTGAGGTCAAAACTGGGCTAGAAGCCATGAGGTCTCGTGCGGAGTCTGGCGTGTGGGATGATAGCTGTAGTTGAGGCCATCAGGCCTAATAAGCGTTGGGCCTGATGTGCAGATACCTTTGTGGAGTCCAGAAAGGGGCCTAGGATGTGATCCTGGTTTGGAGCTGCTCCTGGGTAAAAATCAGGGAGTTCCATGTGGTTCTGTGCCTTGGAAGCATGTTTTTGCACCACTGCAGAGCCATGCGCCGACGGACGCCTGATTTCAGATGTGCAGTCTGTGTGTATGGATGGGGCCTAGGATGTGATAGTGTTTTGGAGTTGATCCTGGGTAAAAATCAGGTAGTTCCGTGTGGTTCCGTTCCTTGGAACCATGTTTTTGCGCCACTGCAGGGCCATGCGCTGACGGACGCCTGATTTCGGATGTGCAGTCTTTGTGTATGGATGGGGCCTAGGATGTGATAGTGTTTTGGAGTTGATCCTGGGTAAAAATCAGGGAGTTCCGTGTGGTTCCGTGCCTTGGAACCATGTTTTTGCACCACTGCAGAGCCATGCACCAACGGACGCCTGATTTCAGATGTGCAGTATGTGTGTATGGATGGGCCTAGGATGTGATAGTGTTTTGGAGTTGATCCTGGGTAAAAATCAGGGAGTTCCGTCAAGTTCCACCTTTTACCCAGACCCGTTTTTGCGCCGCTGTGGAGCCATGCGCTGACGGACCCCTGATTTCGGGTGTGCAGTCTGTGTGTATGGATGGGGCCAAGGATGTGATAGTGTTTTGGAGTTGATCCTGGGTAAAAATCAGGGAGTTCCGTGTGGTTCCGTGCCTTGGAGCCATGTTTTTGCACCACTGCAGGGCCATGCGCTGACGGACGCCTGATTTCGGGTGTGCATTCTGTGTGTATGGATGGGGCCTAGGATGTGATAGTGGTTTGGAGTTGATCCCGGGTAAAAATCATGTAGTTTCGTGTGGTTCCGTGCCTTGGAACCATATTTTTGCGCCACTGCAGGGCCATGCGCTGACAGACGCCTGATTTCGGGTGTGCAGTCTGTGTGTATGGATGGGGCCTAGGTTTTGATAGTGTTTTGGAGTTGATCCTGGGTAAAAATCAGGTTGTTCCGTGTGGTTCCGTGCCTTGGAACCATATTTTTGTGCGACTGCAGAGCCCTGCACTGACGTACGCCTGATTTTGGGTGTGCAGTCTGTGTGTATGGATGGGGCCTAGGATGTGATAGTGTTTTGGAGTTGATCCTGGGTAAAAATCAGGTTGTTCCGTGTGGTTCCGTGCCTTGGAACCATATTTTTGTGCGACTGCAGAGCCATGCGCTGACGAACGCCTGATTTCGGATGTGCAGTCTGTGTGTATGGATGGGGCCTAGGATGTGATAGTGTTTTGGGGTTGATCCTGGGTAAAAATCAGGACGTTCCGTGTGGTTCCGTTCCTTGTAACCATGTTTTTGCGCCACTGCAGGACAATGCACTGACGGATCCCTGCTTTCGGGTGTGCAGTCTTTGTGTATGGATGGGGCCTAGGATGTGATAGTGTTTTGGAGTTGATCCTGGGTAAAAATCAGGGAGTTCCGTGTGGTTCCGTGCCTTGGAACCATATTTTTGAGCCACTGCGGAGCCATGCGCTGATGGACGTCTGATTTCGGGTGTGCAGTCTGTGTGTATGGATGGGGCCTAGGATGTGATAGTGTTTTGGAGTTGATCCTGGGTAAAAATCAGGGAGTTCCGTGTGGTTCCGTGCCTTGGAACCATGTTTTTGCGCCACTGCAGGGCCATGCGCTGACGGATCCCTGATTTCGGGTGTGCAGTCTGTGTGTATCGATGGGGCCTAGGATGTGATAGTGTTTTGGAGTTGGTCCTGGGTAAAAATCAGGGAGTTCCATCAAGTTCCGCCTTTTACCCAGACCCGTTTTTGCGCCGCTGTGGAGCCATGCGCCGACGGACCCCTGATTTCGGGTGTGCAGTCTGTGTGTATGGATGGGGCCTAGGTTGTGATAGTGTTTTGGGGTTGATCCTGGTTAAAAATCAGGGAGTTCCGTGTGGTTCCGTGCCTTGGAACCATATTTTTGCGCCACTGCGGAGCCATGCGCCGATGGATGCCTGATTTCGGGTGTGCAGTCTGTGTGTATGGATGGGGCCTAGGATGTGATAGTGTTTTGGAGCTGATCCCGGGTAAAAATCATGTAGTTCCGTGTGGTTCCGTGCCTTGGAACCATGTTTTTGCGCCACTGCAGGACAATGCACTGACGGATCCCTGCTTTCGGGTGCGCAGTCTTTGTGTATGGATGGGGCCTTGGACGTGATAGTGTTTTGGAGTTGATCCTGGGTAAAAATCAGGTAGTTCTGTGTGGTTCCATGCCTTGGAACCATGTTTTTGCGCCACTGCAGAGCCATGCGCCAACGGACGCCTGATTTCGGATGTGCAGTCTCTGTGTATGGATGGGGCCTAGGTTGTGATAGTGTTTTGGGGTTGATCCTGGGTAAAAATCAGGGAGTTCCGTGTGGTTCCGTGCCTTGGAACCATGTTTTTGCGCCACTGCAGGGCCATGCGCTGACGGACGCCTGATTTCGGGTGTGCAGTCTGTGTGTATGGATGGGGCCTAGGATGTGATAGTAGTTTGGAGTTGATCCCGGGTAAAAATCATGTAGTTTCGTGTGGTTCCGTGCCTTGGAACCATGTTTTTGCGCCACTTCAGGGGCATGCGCTGACGGATCCGTGCTTTCGGGTGTGCAGTCTTTGTGTATGGATGGGGCCTAGGACGTAATAGTGTTTTGTAGTTGAACCTGGGTAAAAATCAGGGAGTTCCATGTGGTTCCGTGCCTTGGAACCATGTTTTTGCGCCACTGCAGAGCTATGCGCCGACGGACGCCTGATTTCGGATGTGCAGTCTGTGTGTATGGATGTGGCCTAGGATGTGATAGTGTTTTGGAGTTGATCCTGGGTAAAAATCAGGGAGTTCGGTCAAGTTCCACCTTTTACCCAGACCGGTTTTTGCGCCGCTGTGGAGCCATGCGCTGACGGATCCCTGATTTCGGGTGTGCAGTCTGTGTGTATGGATGGGGCCTAGGTTGTGATAGTGTTTTGGAGTTGATCCTGAGTAAAAATCAGGGAGTTCCGTGTGGTTCCATGCCTTGGAACCATGTTTTTGCGCCACTCTGGAGCCATGCGCTGATGGACCCGTGATTTTTGTTGTGCAATCTGTGGATGGAAATGGGCTCTATATATGATAGTGGATTTATCATGATCCAGTGTAAAAATCATATGAAATCAGATGGTTCCGTGCAATGGAACCATGTTTTTGCGCCACTGCCGAGCCATGCGTTGGAGGAAACGTGATTATTCTTGTGTAATAGTTGACCATGAATGGGATGTGTGATTTGATGGTGATTTGGGAAGGATCCCATGTAAAAATCATATGAAATCAGGGAGTTCCGTCAAGTTCCGCCTTTTACCCAGACCCTGTAAAAATCATATGAAATCAGATGGTTCCGTGCGATGGAACCATGTTTTTGCGCCACTGCCGAGCCATGCGCTGGAGGATACGTGATTATTCTTGTGCAATAGTTGGCCATGAATGGGATTTGTGATTTGATGGTGATTTGGGAAAGATCCCATGTAAAAATCATATGAAATCAGGGAGTTCCGTCAAGTTCCGCCTTTTACCCAAATCCCCTTTTTCCCTTCCACCCAGGCGTATTCTCCCCATTTGGGGGCCAGAAGGGAGTCGGTGCCTCCCAAGGAGGGCCTGCCTTCTGTTTCTGCTGAGCCTCCCTGGAAGCCACGTCTCCTCCACACACAGGCTGGCTTGGCCGGGAGAGGGAAATATTGGAGGAGGAATCCTTGCCTTTGTTCTCTCTCTCTTGCCGCCTCCTTCCCCCTCCCCCTTCTCCCCCCCCCTTTTATGAAAAGAGCCTGGTGGTGAACATAGATCCACGAAGAAGGAGGAGGAGCTCTTCCTCTTGGCCCTCTCTCGGAACAGGAACCGGAAGTGGGGACCGTCTGCTACTCCCCCCCCCCCTTTTCACCCCCACCTCTTGGGTCTCTCTGGAGAGGCGCGTGGATGCTGAGCAGCGTGTGAATCCCTCTCTCGTGTCCTGGACGTGGAAGGCGGTGGGTGCTGGGGGGGGGGGGAGGCGTTAAGGAGGGAGGGCCGGCAAGGGGGGGGGTTCTCGCCTCCCCCTTTCCATTTCCCGATGGGGAAGGCAAAGGGGCTTCTCTGCAAAATGCAGGTTGCAGATGGTCCGGACCATTTGCGGCGCTTTGTAAGAAGGGAACGAGCTAAAAAGAACGAGAACAAAAGGGACGGGGGAAGTAGTTTGCTTCCCGTCTCCCCCTCCCTCCCCCTTTTTCCAGCCAAAATCTCCAGGCGGGCCCTGGATAGAAGCTGCTCCACCGCCCTTCCTTTGCTAGAAACAGGTCCCTGTGTAAGGATACAACTCTCCCCCCAAGAAAGAGGGCCAGGTGGGTGTGAGGAAGAGGAGGAGGAGGAGGAGGAGGAAGGATTAGGGTTAGGAAAGGGGAGGAAGAGGAAGGGGGCGTTTGGGGGGCAGCAGAAACGGGGTTTGGGAGGGAAGGATCCTTTTCCAGTTGGAGGTGTTGTTTCTGCACCTCTCTTCCTTCTGCTCCGCCCCCCCACTCCGCCTCTTAAGGGATTCCTATTGACAGCTTGATTGAGTTTCTTATAAAGACCCTATATCCAGAAACAGTCAAGTGGCTCTTGATTCAGTGGTCCTTGTCTGGGTGGAGGACCCGGCAGAGATGGAGGGCAGAGGGGACCCTCCTCAAGATCCCGATTCTGGGCAAGGGATCAACTGCAGGTGAGGTGGGAGGCTTGTGGGGGGGGGGGAACCTCCTTGTTGTTATGGCTGTTCTGAATGAACAATCCTGTTTTATTTTCCTCTGAGAGGAAGGAGGGTCAGAGAAGGACTTTCTGGTGCCTGGGGGTTAATATAGGAATAAAGGCCTGGCCAGCAGGGAGAATGTCAGGTTTGGGTGCAAAGGGGGGCGGTGGATGCCCTCCCAGTGAGCGTAAGACTGGAATATGTAGGTGGCCGGACAAAGAAGGAAATGGGTCACACTGGAAGGATCCAGTGATGCAGAGGGTTACTGCCCTTTCCCCAGAATTGGATTCAGTCATTGTAACCATTGTCATCCTAGAACAATGTTGGTAAACCAATGACAAAGGTGGCCCTCGGAACCCTTTCTGTGGGGGCCCTGACATTGCCCCTTTCACAGGTTAAATTGCTGTGTTTGGCACTTTACAAAAAAGGAGTGAGTTTTGAATGGCAATTTGGGCCCTCGGCCATTAAAAGGTTCGCCATCACTGTCCTAGAATGATCTAAGAGGGATCCCGTGGATCATTAAATCCACTCCCTGACAAGGAGGCACAGTGAAGAATTGGATTCCCCAAGCTCAGTCTTTATAGCTAGAGACTTAAACGGTTGAACTTTTCAGTAGGTACGATTTATTGTGTTGCATTCGATGAACTTATGTAACCGAAGCCCCAATGATCCAAGGAAACAGTCAGGCTGCCAGCTGCTAAACAGAAGGGCTTCTAAACCACCCTGTGGGGATGCAACAGAAAAACACCTAAAGATAATGGGGAAACTAAAGCTAATTTTGTGAAAATGGTCCTGTGGGGTTTGAAAAATTCTCCTTTATTACCAGAAGGAGTTCAGGGGAGACTTTTGAACTTTCCCGCTCTTCACAACAGTTCAGCAAGAGAGTTTAATCTCTGTCAGCTTAGGCTCCCCTCCGATTTGTAAGCGTCCGATATTGCTTTATGCTTCTTGCATAAGTAGAGAAGCCATTTATGTCCCAACCTCCAAAAATATGTTGTTCTGCCATGGTTCCTTGATTGAGTCAATCCACCTCATGTTTGGGCTTCTTTCTTCTTTTCCTGCTGTGTTTAAACCTTGCTTTGCATGATTAGCTTTTTTAAAAAAATCTTGACTGTAAAATAGGAACGATTCTTTTCTGCTATAAAGATTTCTTTAAAACTATGCTTAAAGTCATCCGATTGAAGTTAATGAGATAATCCAGCAAGGCACCTGATGAAAAGAAAAGAAAAACAGCCTTAGAAGAGATAATAAGTGGAAGGCAGTAGGCAAAGAGGGGCACCAAATGGGAGGTGTAGTTACTGCCTAATGGAAGCCACAGACCTCCAGGCAGGGTTGAGAATGGTAGACCATGTGGGGAGTTATAAAAGCATGAAGTCTCTCTACCCCAGAGCCTATTTAATGACAGATACACAACTAGAACCTTTGCAGCTCCATTGGTTTTGATCCATTCTCCATGAACTCTCCATCAAACTCCTCTGATTCATACACATGAGATATTGTGCTTCATTATTCATGACTAAAAATCTCAGAAAGTCATCTAATGTTGTCCTGCAAATTCATTGCTAGCAGGAAACAGGATACCAGCCTTTGATAGCAAATTCCATCTGAATGTTGATAGCACTGATGTCCGGTGTCTAGAGAGCCTCTACAATATTCTCTCTCTGGTACTCATTGTAGTCTCATATGAAGAAGAGTGCATTTGACTTTGAATTTCAGATCCAGAGAATGGAGGCCTTAACTCATATTCTCATATCTCTGAAGATTCTCAGTCATCCAGGTGAGGTTATCCGGCAGTTAAGTCACGGCCACTGGACTTCTTTACTTGTGAAGTCGAGACATTTCGCTCCTTGGCTTTGTCGGTCTGGGGAGGTTTGGTGACAGGCCTCCAATTTATAGGAGCCCTTGCTTTCACCCCACCCTGGTCTGAATTGGCTGCACCATGTTATCTGCTGTTAGCTTTAATATTGCCTTTTAATGTTATATGATTCCCCTCAATTCCCTGTTTCTCAAACTGAATGTGTCTCAATTGTATTGGACTGTCTATTGTCCTTCATTACTGTAAGCCACCCTGGCTCCTTTCCCAAGGAGAAAGGCAGGGTAAAAATACTCAATACAAACTCTTGGTCTAGATTAGTGTTTCCCAATCTTGGGTAATCCAGGGGCTCTTAGACTGAAACTCCTGGACACTTTTGCCACTAGACCTGCTGACCAGTATTTGTGGGAACTGAAGTCCAAAAAAATCTAGAGACTCAGGGTTAAAAATGGCCAAATCCACTCCTTAGGAGGTGCAATGCTTTGTAAAGCCTTTGATGCAAAGCAGAAACACAGCTGAAAAATGAGCCAGAGGAGCCTTGAAGGAAAATAAAATCCTGTAGGCAAGGCAGTTGGCTTACTTTGGGGGGTGGCCTCTTTGTCACTCCTCCCAAAGCTTACGACAGCCTTGAGGAGGTCAAGTGTGTTCCCAGACTTTGGAACTCCCTCCCGCTGGAGGCCAGGAATGCTCCAACTCTGCTGTTTTTCCAGAAGTAGGCAAGGACCTTCCACTTCAGGCAACCTTTCCCTAAATGAGGGTCTACCTGATACTATGTGACATTTAGAAAGATTACCATGCACCAGCACTATGCATCCATCATTCAAAGTGGTTATTTTTCTTTTGACATGTTCTTTGTAGTTTTACTGTTACCTTTGATTGTTGTAAGATGTCTCTTATAATTCCCTGTCCCTTACTTGAGTATGTCTTAAATGTCCTGGGGTGTATATTGTCCCTCATTACTGGACGCTGCCTTGGGCCCTTTTCCGAGAAGAAAGGTGGAGTAGATAGATAGATAGATAGATAGATAGATAGATAGATAGATAGATAGATAGATAGATAGATAGATAGATAGATAGATAGATAAAAGTCAATTAAATTAAAAGGTGGACAGGTCTTCTCTCTTTTCTGCACTGGAAGTGATGCAGTAATTCTTCTGTAATTCTTTTTGATGAAACCCTGTTTTCAATAAAAAAATGTGTTTCATATTTATATTTTAGTACTGGCATTTCCCAAATTATCTCTGTCAGAGGAGCGAGAGAGAGAGAAAGAGAGAGAGAAAGAGAGAGAGAGATTTTTACTGTGATTTTCCCTTTCTGCTACCGGTGTCACTTTCAGGAGTTGGTCTCGAGTTTCACCAATACTCAATGGAATCTTCTGGATCCAGAAGTCTGATTTTTAAAAACTCTGTGCAAAGACATCCCGTTGGAGGTTTCTGAAAACAAGGGCTCCCCAGGTAAGGATCCCTTTGCCTTTGGGGCATAAGTTGTAAGAACATAAGAAGAGCCATGCTGGATCAGGCCAAAGGCCCATCTTGTCCAGCTTCCTGTATCTCACAGTGGCCCCACCAGATGCGTTTGGGAGCACATGAGACTAGATCTCTGTCTCCTGATACCACTCCCCTGCATCTGGCCCTTGAAGTACCCCGGTTTTAAGCCTGGAGATTACACATATCCATCATGGTTTGTAACCTGTGATGGACTTTTCCTCCAGGAATCTGTCCAATCCCCTTTTGAAGGCATCCAAGCCAGATGCCATCACCACCTCCTGTGGCAGGGAGTTCCATAGGCTAACAACGCGCTGGGTGAAAAAATATATTCTTTTGTCTGTTCTTACTCTCCCAGCCCTCAATTTGAGTGTATGTCTCCTAGTTCTGGTATTTTGTGAGAGGGAGAAGAGCTTCCATCAATCCACTTTAATCATGCCCTGCATTATTTTTTACTCTCAGTCATATCCCCCGTCAGGCGCCTTTTTCTAGACTAAAGAGCCCCAAATGTTTTAGCCTTTCCTCATAAGGGAGGTGCCCCAGCCCAGTAATAATTTTAGTCGCTCTCTTCTGCACCTTTTCCACTTCCACTATATCTTTCTTGAGATGCAGTGACCAGAATTGTACACAATACTCCAGGTGCGGCCTTACTATTGTTTTGTATAATGGCATTATAATGTTGGCTGTTTTTTTTTCCAATCCCCTTTTTGATAATCCCTAGCATGGAATTGGCCTTCTTTACCGCTGCCACACATTGGGTAGACACCTTCATGGAGCTGTCCACCAACACACCAAGATCTCTTTCCTGATCTGTCACGGATAACTCAGAGCCCATGAGTAGACAGATAAAGTTTTGATTTTTTGCCCCAATATGCATTACTTTACATTTGGCTACATTAAAACACATTTGCCATTTCGTAGCCCATTCCCCCAGTTTGGAGAGATCCTTCTGGAGCTCTTCACAATCTTCTCTGGTTTTTACCACACAGAAAAGTTTTGTGTCATCTGCAAACTTGGCCACCTCACTGCTTATCCCTGTCTCCAGGTCATTTATGAACAGATTGAAAAGCACCGGTCCCAGGACAGATCCCTGGGGCACACCGCTTTTCACCTCTTTCCATTGTGAAAATTTCCCATTGAAACCTACTCTTTGTTTCCTGGATATCAACCAGTTCTCAGTCCATAAGAGGACTCTTATCCCCAGACTGTGCAATTTTCTCAGCAGCCTCTGGTGAGGGACTGTGTCAAAAGCCTTTTGAAAATCCAGATAGACTATATCCACCGGTTCACCCAAATCTACATGCCTGTTGACCTATTCAAAAAACTCTAAAAGATTTGTCAGACAAGACTTACCCTTGCAGAAGCCATGCTGATTTTCTCTCAGCAAGGTTTGTTCTTCTATGTGTTTTAAGATTTTCTCTTGGATAAGGCTTTCCACCATCTTCCCTGGGACAGATGTAAGGCTAACTGGCCTGTAGTTTCCCGGGACCCCCCTCCTTCTTTTTTTAAAAATTAGTGTGACATCTGCTATCCTCCATCCTCCGGCACTGTGGCCGTTTTAAGAGACAAGTTGCATATTACCGTTAAGAGATTTGCAATTTCATTTCTCAGTTCCCTAATAACCCTTGGGTGGATGCCATCTGGGCCCGGTGACCAGTTAATCTTCAATTTATCAATTAGTCCTAAAACGTCCTCTCTTTTAACCTTTATTTGATTTAATTCTTTAGTCAAGAAAGGCATCGGAATGTGCTCAAGGTCTTCTGTTGTGAAGACAGATGCAAAGAACTCCTGAGTATCAGACAGTATTAGATCCAGAGTTGCCTGTTGTCGGGTGGGCTCCCTGACAAGTTGCTATAAGGCACAGTCATTCAGCAAGTTGAGAAACCCAGTTTCTCTTTCTTGCCCAGAGCTTGCATTGACCCAGTCAATGTGGGCATAATTGCAGTCCCCCATGATTACTATCCTATCCCTCTTAGACACCTCCATGATTTCTCTCCTCATTTCAAGGTCCCCCTCAAGTTTTTGATCTGGTGGACGATAGAATACCCCAACTATCACATCACTCCTTGGACCTGGTATTTTAACCCACAGTGATTCTATGGTGGAGTCAGACCCTCTGTCAATCTCCATTCTGCTGACATAGATGGCCAATCCCCCTCCAACCCGCCCTTCTCTATACCTTCTGTAGAGTTTATAGCCTGGGATTGCTGTATCCCACTGGTTCTCCACATTCCACCAGGTTTCTGTTATAGCTATTATATCAATGTTATCCCTAGCTGCCAAATGTTCAAGTTCTCCCATCTTTGCTCGGAGGCTTCAAGCATTGGCGTAGAAGCACCTGTACAGTGGGTCCCCCAACAACAGCTGCTGCTTTGTTATTTCCCCACCACCACAGTTTTTATTTTCAGTAGACAAACCATCACATTCCATTATTCTCCCAGTGCTAATACCTGCTATGTCATTTCTATGTGATTCTCTACCCTCTCCAACCTCATTCCACAGGGATGAGGTGTTCCGAACCGAATGCCACTCAGCTCCTGTCGGCTTTCCCCCAGTTATCAGTTTAAAAGCTGCTCAGCAACCTTTTTGAGGTTGAGTGCCAGCAAACTGGTCCCATCATGATTCAAGTGCACCCCATCCCTCCCGAACAGGTTTGGCTTGTCCCAAAATGTTCTCCAGTTCCTGACAAATCTGAAGCCCTCCTCTCGACACCATTGCCTCATCCATGCATTGAGGCTTCTGAGCTCTGCCTGCCTGGCAGGTCCTGCATGAGGAGCAGGTAGCACTTGAAAATGCTACCTTGGAAGTCCTGGACTTCAATCTTCTTCCTAACAACCTGAATTTGGCTTCCAAGACAGACCGCTTGGCCTTCCCGACATCATTGGTACCAATGTGTACCATATCCACTGGCTCCTTCCCAGTTCTCTCTAACAAGCTATCTAGATTTCTCATGATGTCTGCAACCTTTGTGCCTGGCAGGCAAGTGACCATACGGTTATCATGCTCATCACAAATCCATCCCTCTGTATTTCTAATTATAGAATCCCCTAGTACAAGGAGATTCTCTCCTGCAGCCTGTTCATCTACATGCACCTGATGCTGTATCTCATCAATTGTGATGAGGGAGAGATCCTGAGGTGGAACCAGTTTTTCCTCTGTGCATGCCTCATGAGGTGTGATGACTGAAAGAGTCTCAAATTCATTGTGCAGTTTGATACTCTCTGAGCAATCCCTTGGCCTACTACTTTCAGTCACATTCCTTCACACATCTACCTCCTGAGTTGGGGAAGTGACTTCATCCTCAGAAGTGTGCTCTGTCTCTTCTTTGTCCTGGATAGTCTCTTCTGCTCTGTCCAAGAACAGCTCAAGCTCCTTAATATGTTGCTGATTCGATATGCGGGCCTCTAGCTGCTGGACCTTCTCTTCTAATAGTGCAACCAGCTTGCACTTGCAGCAAGTGTAGATCTGTACACGCTTTGTCAAGATGACAAACATGGCACAAGTGTTACAGGTAACTACAGCTGCTCCCTCAGACTCCATTTTAACAAGCGCAGTATTCTGGGCCTTGAAAAATTTACAGTTTTACTGGCTACTAATCTAGAAATAATAATCTAGTACTATTTTCTTCCTTTGATGTTAAAATGGTGAGGCTGATCTTCCTCAGGGGAATACACTTAGTGTGACTCCACCCCCCAGCTCAGAGAAAGGATTAGTCTGGCACCACCCCTTGCTTCCTTTGTTTGAGGAAGCTCTAGCTATTTCCTTTGTTTCACTGACTAATGGCTCTTTGTATTTAAATCAGCAGTTAAAGTTAGCAGAGGCAGAGGTAAAACAGCCCTAGTTGAACTGCTCCAACCCAGAAACTTACCAGTGCTCACTTCTTTCTGTTTTGCTCTCTCAGCAGTAGGTCTGCGTAGGGCTGGAATTTGCAGGTGGCTGGAGAAGGAAGGAAATGGGTCACACTAGAAGGATCCAATGATGGAGAGGATGATAGGCCTTTTCCAGAATTGAACTCAGTGACTGTAATCACATGAACCATAGCACCATAGAGTTGGAATAAGCCTAAAGGGATCCTGTGGATCATTGAATCCACTTCCTGTCAAGGAGGCACAGTGGGTTGTTGAATCATAAGCCGTTACTTCACGAACCGCTCGCTTCGCGGCAACCCCTCCTTTCTGTGCGAATCGATCGTTTCAGTCCGCACGCTCCTCCTTTTTGGCTGCGATGCCACCCCGACCACACCCCCTTTACCGTGCTCCAAGCGGGGTGAGTGGTTCCCCTGCCAGCGGCCGGGAATCTTTTCGCTTCGCATCTCGCTTTGCTCCCAATGTGACGTGTGGACTCGGGTTTTTTTATTTTTATTTTTTAAATATCCAAACTCTGCAAACGACCCTTTCGGCTTCCAAACTGAAGATGCTTGGCGCGGCGAGAAGCAGTAACTGCGCGCGCGCTCCGATTTGGCAACGCGCCCTCAAGCCCGATCACCTCCGTCCCCTCGTGGGACGCCCAGGGAGTTCCGCTGCCGGGCGATCTGGTCGGGTCTGCATCGGAGGGAGGACTTGAAAATCATACCGCACACCCTCCGGGAGCGAGAAGGGAATGGGGAGGGAGGAAAGACGCATCCAAAGGGGAGAGGTTGGGCAGGAGTCCCTTACCCTGCTGGCTTTCAAGTCTCCCCACGTAAGGGGGGGGGTTCAAGCCCGCTTCTCTCCACCACCAGATGAGACACATAACCAGCTCTGTCGGAAATGACAGCCAAGTATTGATGCATCGATACGCCGAGTTTTTTTTTTTTAAAGGATGGGAACAAGCGAACGTTGCAAAGCGGCGTCCTAATGCGAAAGGAGCACGTGAGGTAGTAATCGATTCGGTAGTAAAAATGCAGCGCGTGAGCACTGATAAACAGGGGTGGGATCGAAGGGAGACCACGTGACCGCCACCGAATTCACAGCGAAGGCAAGGTCGGTTCGAAGCGAGGCACTTCGTGAAGTAACGGCCATAGAATCATAGAGTTGAAGAGACCTCAAGGGCCATCTGGTCCAACCCCCTGCCATGCAGGAACCCCATCACAGGACTCTCGACAGACGGCTATCCAGCCTCTGATTAAAAACCTTTTCAGAATGAGACTCCACCACCCTCCGTGGAAGTTTATTCCACTGCCAAACAGCTCTGTCATGATGTTCTTCCTAATGTTTAAATTGACTCTCTTTTCTGTAGTTTGAAACAATTGCCCTGCATCCTTGTCTCTGTAGCCATGAAAAACAAACCAGTCCCCTCTTCAATGTGACATCTTTTCAAATATTTAAACATAGGTATCATGTCCCCAGCTCTTTAAACCGTTCCTTGTCAGACATATCTTCGAGACCCTCAGTCATCTTGGTTGCCCTCCGTTGGACCTGTTCAAGGTTGTCAACATCCTTTTTAAATTGAGATGCACAGAACTGGACAAAGTAGTCCAGGTGGGGTCTGACCAGAGCAGAATAGAATGGGACTATTAATTCCCTTGATCTAGACCAGGGGTTCTCAACCTCTGGGTTCACAGATGTTCTTGGACTGCAAATCCCAGAAGCCTCCACCACTCGCTGTGTGGGAAGAGGTTTCTGGGAGTTGCAGTCCAGGAACATCTGGGGACCCACAGGTTGAGAAGCACTGATATAGACACTATGCTCCCGTTGCATTGGATTTCTTGGCCGCCACATCACACTGCTGACCCATGTTCAGTTGGTGGTCCTCCAAGATACTTTTCACAGGTACTATTTTCCAGCCAGGTGTCTCCCATCTTATATCTGCAATTAATTCTTTTTACCTAGATGCACCGATCTACATTTCGCTCTGAAACCCATTTTGTTAGCTTTGGTCCAGTACTCCAATATGTCAAGGTCCTTTTGGATATTCATGAAAGAAGCAGAATTCCCCTCTGTCATCAGAAAGAACCGAGAATGAATGAAGAAAACAAGAAAACGTGTGCCTAAAAGAAAGAGAAAGGCAGATGATTGGTGCCTTTAGTCAACATCAAAGAACTCACTCAGGAGAAAACCAAATAAATGCATACAAAGTGGAAGGAAGATCAAGCAGAAAAGAAACCATATAAAAGCATGGAATGTGAAAAGAGCTTTGGTATGAATAGTTCTCTTAGGACACATCAGCGAACTCATATGGGGGAGAAACCATATCAATGCATGGAATGTGGAAAAAGTTTCAGTGTGAATAGTCATCTTAGGACACATCAGCGAACTCATACTGGGGAGAAACCATATAAATGCATGGAATGTGGAAAGAGTTTCAGTTGCAGGGGTGCCTTGAATTTGCATCAAATAACTCATACTGGGGAGAAACCATATACATGCATGGAATGTGGAAAGAGCTTCAGTCAGAATGGTAATCTTAGGAGACATCAGCAAACTCATATGGGGGAGAAACCCTATAAATGCATGAAATGTGGAAAGAGCTTTGGTATGAATAGTTCTCTTAGGATACATCAGCGAACTCATACTGGGGAGAAACCATATAAATGCATGGAATGTGGAAAGAGCTTTGGTATGAATAGTTCTCTTAGGACACATCAGCAAACTCATACAGGTGAGAAACCATATAAATGCATGGAATGTGGAAAGAGCTACAGTCAGAATAGTCATCTTAGGACACATCAGCGAACTCATACTGGGGAGAAACCATATAAATGCATGGAATGTGGAAAGAGCTACAGTCAGAATAGTAATCTTAGGACACATCAGCGAACTCATACGAGGGAGAAACCATATAAATGCATGGAATGTGGAAAGAGCTACAGTCAGAATAGTCTTCTTAGGACACATCAGCGAACTCATACTGGGGAGAAACCATATAAATGCATGGAATGTGGAAAGAGCTACAGTCAGAATAGTCATCTTAGGACACATCAGCGAACTCATACTGGGGAGAAACCATATAAATGTATGGAATGTGGAATGAACTTTGGTAGTAATAGTTCGCTTAGGACACATCAGCGCACTCATACTGGGGAGAAACCATATAAATGCATGCAATGTGGAAAGAGCTTTCGCATGAATAGTCATGTTAGGACACATCAGCGAACTCATACTGGGGAGAAACCATATAAATGTATGGAATGTGGAATGAGCTTTGGTATGAATAGTTCTGTTAGGACACATCAGCGAACTCATACGGGGGAGAAACCATATAAATGCATGGAATGTGGAAAGAGCTACAGTCAGAATGGTAATCTTAGGAGACATCAGCGAACTCATACTGGGGAGAAACCATATAAATGTATGGAATGTGGAATGAGGTTTGGTATGAATAGTTCGCTTAGGAGACATCAGCGAACCCATACTGGGGAGAAACCATATAAATGCATGGAATGTGGAAAGAGCTACAGTCAGAATAGTAATCTTAGAACACAACAGCGAACTCATACGAGGGAAAAACCATATAAATGCATGGAATGTGGAAAGAGCTTTCGCATGAATAGTCATGTTAGGACACATCAGCGAACTCATACTGGGGAGAAACCATATAAATGTATGGAATGTGGAATGAGCTTTGGTATGAATAGTTCGCTTAGGACACATCAGCGCACTCATACGGGGGAGAAATCATATCAATGCATGGAATGTGGAAAAAGCTTCAGTCGGAATAGTCGTCTTGAGATACATCAACGAACTCATACTGGGGAGAAACCATATGAATGCATGGAATGTGGGCACAGCTTCAGTTGGCGTTATCAGCTTAGGACACATGAACAAACTCATGGTGGGTTGAAACCTTAAAAATGCATGGAATGTGTAAAGAGCTTCAGTCTGAATAGTCATTTTAGGAGGCATCAAAGAACTCACATTGGTGGGAGGCCATAAAAATACAGGAAATAGTGAAGCAATTTTGGGAACATCCTTGGACTATAGAATGAAGTTAAACTTGCAACAGAGTCCTTCCTGAGTATCAACAACCTCACCAGCTCCATAGAGTGTGTAATGAATGGTTGTGGAAATATTATTATACTCATTTAGTTCACACATATAGAACATTGCCCCCATTGAAACATGTCATTTAGGAACACCTTCAGTCAAGGGAGAATTGTATCTGACAATAAAGGAAGAACATTAGTCAGAATTTGTATAGCTTTATGGGGATCGAGTAGGCTTTTCCTGTGAGAACGATGGTGTCTTAAACTCTTTGTACTTTCAGAGAAAGCAAAACTCCTAGATGTGGGGAAACTATGCATGTTGTAGTGAAACAAGAAGAAATGTAATTTCTTGAATACCTATTTGAGGCCGTCAGAAACAGGGCAACAGAGGAAAAAGAGCGACCTGATTTCATTCTACAGATAACAAGAACGAAAACTGTGCAAGATGGACTTATGGAAGATTCTGAAAATAGTTTTGATCCAGAGATAGAGCCAGAATAGAGAATTGATTTTAATCTGCAGACAAATACAATACAATCAGCGCAGGATAAATCTTTGGACATTCCAAATTCACGAAGTATGATAAATGCATCTACTCTAGTCAACCTGGATGCAAAAGTGAGAAATATTTGTTACTCTTTTTGTCAATATCACTATCAAGATAAAAGAACAACATATGAAGATAATAATTTTGGGTTATTGAATCGATTACAAGTTTCATATTTTGATTGTCCACGTTGACTAGTTGATTGGTATGATATGGGAAATAGGAAGTGGAAATGTGAAGACCAACCTGAAATGTAAATAAATGTTAATATATTAGTTTGTAAAAAATAGATGTCTTCACCTGCTTAAGATTCCCTGCAAATGGTATTGAGATATATCCTGACATCTCTTCAACTTCTATGCATAAAGTTAATCATATAGACCAGGAGGTATCTCTTCTATAATAGCCCATAAAGTATTAATTTGAATTAAAGATGATTTCTGAAATTAGAAATTCTTTGGAAGAATAGGACCACATATAGAATATCTATAGCTAGCCAATGTATCCTAAGTTGTTTACTATTGAAGAATTAAACATTGAGGTTGAATATATTGTTTAGCTTTGACAGGCTATATTATTTG
Source organism: Phrynocephalus vlangalii (assembly GCA_037367305.1). NCBI lineage: Eukaryota > Metazoa > Chordata > Lepidosauria > Squamata > Agamidae > Phrynocephalus > Phrynocephalus vlangalii. Next base: position 51,655 of record JAWVWN010006265.1, on the reverse strand, counting down.
TGTCAAAATAGGTGTAAATAAATATAGATAGAATATGAATGAGATAGTAAGGAATGCATGTATGAAAGTATATTCCTTTTAGCTGGGAAAGGAGATATGAATTATACTGGGCTGAAATGTTGGGGGAAATCATGATTGAATTCATAACACGACAGGAAACAAACAATATATTTTTTTAATTTGATTTAGTGTAGAAAAAACACATAAAATGTTTTTAAAGAGAAGAAAGTATTTTTGGAGAACTATTTGAGGACAGAGTTTTCTTAAAACCAAACAGTTATATTACATATATACAAAAATATCACAGCATCACAGAACTTATACAAAGTTCAACAGCATAACAGCATTCAGTACATGTGACAGAATATAGGACAGAGAAACAAAGTGGGTGCCATACTCACAGAATGCCCAATGAACAATGATTTACAGACCATTTTTATACATGTGTCTGTCCAATCATAAATGACATTACCTCATAGCTATTGCAACCCCTTGCAGCAGCCAAAATTCATTATGCTCATTCTTAATAGCTGCATTCCTTTAGAAAAAACTATACATTGAGTCACTGTGACTTTGCACTTTTACAAACTCCATCTTTAAATCAATTAAATACATATCAGATATATATAGAACATCCTGTCCAATACATGTATTCATTAACTAATACCTGACAAAGAGACATGGGTTGGGTAGGTGTGCATGTGGGGTCCCCATCTGACCAGTGAGAGGATGAGGGGGGAGCACAGAAAGAAGGGGGGTTGACGTTTAGGATCTCCCAGCACTGACAGCATGAGCTGGTAGCCTGGTGAGTCCAACTACCACCCTGAGGGTGACAGAAGGTGTGGGAGGTTGTGTGCAGAGGGTGTGCGTGGATGCTTCCTTGAACTTATGGATTCAGGAGGCCTAGAGGCAGGAATTGAGCCTGGAAGCTCTGGCAGCTGTAGGCTGGGTCAACCCATTGATGACAGGTTTCTGGAGGAAAAGTCCATCACAGGTTACAAACCATGAGGGAGATGTGTAATCTCCAGGCTTAAAACCAGGATACTTCAAGGGCCAGATGCAGGGGAGTGGTATCAGGAGACAGAGATCTAGTCTCATGCGCTTCCAAATGCATCTGGTGGGGCCACTGTGATATACAGGAAGCTGGACTAGATGAGCCTTTGGCCTGATCCAGCATGGCTCTTCTTATGTTCTTAGAGGAGGCCATCATTGGGGACGGCGCCCCTGGTGGTTGTTACTGGTGATGCATTCCGGCCCTCCAGGTTCAGACCCAGGGCCTGGACACCAGATCCTTGAGTGCCGTCAATCTCTGGCTGCTGCTTTTCATTGCCAGGTCAGTGATCAAAAAAGCCCCCATCATAATGGGATTTGATCACAGAGGAGGAAGCAGACCTGGTATGTATCAGTGACACCTAAAGAGGTGTCCCTCTTTGAGAGATGTGCCCATCTGGGTTCCAGTTTGGGGACCAGCTCAAGACGCCAGAGGAGATGAGGGGGAGGCAGTTGGCATTCAAGAATCCCTTCCTTAAGGGGTACTGCCCCACAATTGTCCAGATGTGAGACCCTGTTTTTGAGGAACAGTTGTGGGTGTTGCTACTGTATCAGCCTCTGTGCTGCAGAGTGACCTCCGTGCCTGAGCTGCTGGAGGCCATCTGGGGGCTGGCAGTGGAATTTCCCAGAGTTATGGTTTCGGCGGATTTCAATCTGCCATCCCTGGGACTTGCCTCCGGAGCAGCTGGGGAGCTCGTGGCTTCCATGGCATGCTCTCTTCCCAGGGATCCCAAAGGCAGGTGGCTTCCTGGGGCTCTTCTCCCTCCAGTGGAGGATCAAAGATCTGAAAGGGGAAGATTAATCTGAAAGGTTACCTTAGGTTAGGCGTGGTCATGTCCCTTCTCCATCTGTGGGCACCCTATAACGGACCAGCCACTCAACTTTGGCCCCATGAACCATCCTGCTCAGGCTTTGGGAAAGTCATGGAGGTGGTTTCCTGGATGGGATCCTGTTGCAGAGTGACCTTCCTCCTTTCATTCCACCATCCTTCCATTCCACCCCCGCCCCCAAAGATCAGAAAGTTTTCCAGTGAGTCTTCTTTTATCCAGATGTCCCACAAACAGGGCAGCCTCACAGGCCTGATTTGATGCGGGACACACTGATTTGTCTTTCTGGTGGTCCACCAGACGTGAGGACAAAAATAGTTTTCCTATTTTTTCTTCTACTTTGTACATGAAAATCTAAACCAGGTGCTACAAGTGGGTGTCTGAAGACTCGGATTCTGATCCACACAAAGCTGACACTGAAACAAGGTTGTTGGTTTTTCAATTGCTCCAGTATTTCATGCATTGCACCTCTTTCCTCCTCCTGGCCAAGCTTCCTTGTTCAGGGTAAACAAGGCTTCCAGGCGTTCTTGCAATCGGTTTTGGCATGGAGATAGGATCAGTCAATGATGAAAAGGGCTGCGTTGTGGCCTCTGTGACAAGGACTGATCCTGTGGAGCACCCTTCAGTGGCTTATACTCTCCCACCTGCCATGATGTAATGGGTATGGCCAATCTCCAGCCCCTTGCCATTTTCCCACAGTTCAGTTGATATTCCTGACTGGGGGATGTTCCTCGCCCCCCTTTGGTGCTGTTGCCGCAGTCTGCTGTGAGCCCTCCGTCCCATCGATCCTCGGTGTCGGGACTCATTTCGCAGTCGAGGTCTGTTGCGCCTGAGCAGGCCTCTCGAAGGAGAGCCTGTAAGACACGTTAACGTGGAGGAACAATATCAGCAGCAGCCTCATGATCCTCAGGTTCAAGTCACTATATTTGCCCAATTTGACCTGGATGACTGCTATGCCCAATCAGAGGGTGGCTAAAGGCGTCCGTACCATCCCGTGACTAGGTCAATGCCCCCTCCACGTCCTCCTCTTCCTCTCCGTCTCCACCGTGCCAGTGAAGGAGGGTGTTCTGTTATGACCGCTGTGGAGAACCAGTCTGTGAGGAGGGGCTCCTGTGCTTGTAAGAGAGAGGAGAGACGGGCCTCATACTGAAGAGGCCTCGATATCGAACCTTGGAACACCCTCGCCTTTTTGCAGGCTCCCCAAGTCTGCCAGGACAGGCAGCTGTTTGCCTCGTGGCACCTCATTTGGGGTTGGTCGGTACTGCAGCGTTAGTGCGATACTGTGGGCAATCCTTGGAGTTCCAGGCTGTTCAGTCTTCAATGATCTCAGAGTATGCCCAGTATAGGATGGTGGGCCGGGATCGAGGTCCAGTACTTAGGAATTGCCCCTTACTGTGCCAAAGCTAGCTTCAGATGTGGCCATTCATTCATTCATCCTGGCTGGATCCAGGACCACACCCAGATTCCTTACTCTCTCTGCCAGTTGAAGAGTAATACGTTAAACGTCCTCCCTCACCATTGGAGAATTTCAAGTTCTAGGTCTGCTTGATTTTCAGAGAGCAAGGATGTTGGCCATTGATGTACAACAGTCGGTGCTTCTTAACTCCAGCAGAGTCTACAAGGGCATTAATCAGGGCCAACCCCCCTCTGGGCCACTTGGGGTTCACTCCATCCCTGACGAAAGTGGTGGGGGAATCCTAGGTCACACCTCTGTTCACAGGAGCAGGTGTCTGGAAGGATGGACAATCTTATGTGTAATGCATGTATATGTTTGTGTTACCCTGTAAACTAACCAGACTGGCCTTTCGCCATAATGTGCAGTATGCAAATGAGTTAAATAAATAAATACTGGGCTTTGCAAAGCACCTGTTTTCAAGAGGCCTTTTAAGTGAATGCCACTCAGAGCAGGGCAATTAGTAGGTGATCATATGTCCCATCAAACAATGAGAGCAGGAAGATGGATCTCCTGGGGCTTTAACCCTATTCCCTTAGGCTCCTTTGAGTTTAGAGCAGCAGAAGCCCTCGCCCTCAAATGACTTGGAAATGGCCACATGCACCTTAGGGTTGCGCAGGGCATTCATTTTTTATACGGGCAGGATTTATTCCTTAGGAACTCCTCCAATCTCTTTGTCAACGGCCTAGGAACGTCTAGAGCTTTGGTGATATCTTCAGAGACAATTTCCAAGTGGGTCGTACAGACGATCCAGCTAGCTTACTAGCGTAGATGCCTTTCCCCAAAGGAGTTCGGGCACACAACAACAAGACCATGGCCTCCGCCCCAGCCTTCCTGAAAGGAGTCAGCATTCCAGATAATGGGTAAAGCTGCCACCTGGGTGATGCCGTGGACATTTTACCGCCTCCTTCGCACATGCAAACCCCTCCTCCTCCTCCTCCTCCTCCTCCTCCGCCCCACGTGTTGGCCTTTGTTCTGTCCTGGCGATGGGGGAGGTGGTCCTCCTTTGGAGGGACCAAAGGCTCCTCCTTCTCTTTGATCTGTTGTCCTCCCCTTCCCCCTCCCACCTTCCCCCTTTCTCTCCCCCTTTCATGAAAAGAGCCTGGCGGTGAACATAGATCCACGAAGAAGGAAGAAGAGCTCTTCCCCTTGGCCCTCTCTCGGAACAGGAACCGGAAGTGGGGACCGCCTGCTGCTTCCCCCCCCCTTCACCCCCACCTCTTGGGTCTCTTTGGGGAGGCGCGTGGAGGCTGAGCGGCGTGTGAATCCCTCTCGTGTCCAGGCACGTGGAAGGCGGTGGGTGCTGGGGGGGGAGGGGCGGCAAGGAGGGAGGGGCGGCAAAGAGGGGGCGATGGGTGGTTTCTTGCCTCCCCCTTTCCAATTCCCAAGCGGGAGAGGGTACAAAGGGGCTTCTCCAGAAAATACAGGTTGCAGATCGCCCCGTGGTGTCGGAGGGGCTCCTTCGCCTGGCCAGGCTGGGCTTTTATCCTTCCGAGGAGGAGGATGCTTTCTTTGGGGGAGGTGCTTGGGATTCTTAGGGGGAGAGATTGATGGGTCTGGTGGGATGTCGAAGGGTCAGGTGCTTTTTGGCAAAAGGGAAGAATGAAAAGGAACGAGCGAAAAGGAACTGGGTGGGGGGAGAAAGTAGTTTGCTCCCCGTCCCCCCTCTCTCCCCTTTTGCAGCCAAAATCTCCAGGCGGGCCCTGGACAGAAGCTCCTCCACCGCTGCCCCTTTGCTACAAACGTCCCCCCCCCCCAAAAAAAAGAGGGCCAGGTGGGTGCGAGGAAGAGGAGGAGGAGGAAGGATTAGGGTTAGGAAAGGGGAGGAGGAGGAGGACGAAGGAGAAGGGGGGTGTTTGGGGGCAGCAGAAACGGGTTTTGGGAGGGAAGGATCCTTTTCCAGTTGGAGGGGTTGTTTCTCCACCTCTTTTCCTTCTGCCCCCCCCCCACTCCGCCTCTTAAGATATTCCTATTGACTGCTTGATTGATTTTCTTATAAAGCCCCCCCCCCCCAACAGTGAAGTGGCTGTTGATTCAGTGGTCCTTGTCTGGGTGGAGGACCCTGCAGAGATGGAGGCCAAAGGGGACCCTCCTCAAGATCCCGATTCTGGACAAGGGATCAACTGCAGGTGAGGTGAGAGACTTGTGGGGAGGGGGGAACCTCCTTGTTGTTTTGGCTCTTCTGAGTGAACAGTCCTGTTTTGTTTTCCTCTGAGAGGAAGGAGGGTCAGAGAAGGACTTTCTTGTGCCTGGGAGTTAATATAGGAATAAAGGCCTGGCCAGCAGGAAGAATGTCAAGGTTGGGGGCAAAGGGGGGTTGGATGCCATCCCAGTGGGCGTAAAACTGGAATATGTAGGTGGCCGGAGAAGGAAGGAAATGGGTCACACTGGAAGGGTCCAGCAATGGAGAGGGTTACTGCCCTTTTGCCAGGATTGGATTCAGTCATTGTAACCATTGTCATCCTAGAACAATGTTGGTAAACCAATGACAAAGGTGGCCCTCGGAGCCCTTTCTGTGGGGCCCCCCGACATCGCCCCATTCACAGCTGCCTGTATTCAAGTTAAATCACTGTATTTGGCACTTTGCAAAAACTTAGTGGGTTTTGACTGGCAATTTGGGCTCTTGGCCATTAAAAGGTTTGCCATCACTGTCCTGGAATGATCGGAAAGGGATCCCGTGGATCATTGACTCCACTCCTTGTCAGGGAGGCACAGTGAAGGACTGGATTCCCTAAGCTCAGTCTTTATAGCCAGAGACTTAAACTGTTGAGCTTTTCAGTAGGTACGATTTATTGTGTTGCATTCAATGGACTTCTGTAACCGAAGCCCCAGTGGTCCAAGGAAACAGGCAGGCTGCCAGCTGCTAAACAGAAGGGCTTCTAAACCACCCTGTGATGATGCAATAGAAACACACCTAAAGATAACGGGGAAACTAAAGCTAATTTTGTGAAAATGGTCCTGTGGGGTTTGAAAAATTCTCCTTTATTACCAGAAGTTCAGGAGAGACTTTTGAACTTTCCCGCTCTTCACAACAGTTCAGCAAGAGAGTTTAATCTCTGTCAGCTTAGGATCCCCTCCGATTTGTAAGCGTCCAATATTGCTTTATGCTTCTTGCATAAGTAGAAAAACCATTTATGTCTCAACCTACAAAAATATGTTGTTCTGCCATGGTTCCTTGATTGAGTCAATCCACCTCCTGTTTGGTCTTCTTTCTTCTTTTCCTGTTGTGTTTAAGCCTTGCTTTGCATGAATAGCTTTTAAAAAAAAATCTTGACTGTAAAATAGGAAGGATTCTTTTCTGCTATAAAGATATCTTTAAAACTATGCTTAAAGTCATCTGATTGAAATTAATGAGATAATCCAGCAAGGTGCCTCATGAAAAGTAAAGAAAAACAGCCTTAGAAGAGATGATAAGTGGAAGGCAGTAGGCAAAGAGGGGCACCAAATGGGAGGTGTAGTTACTGCCTAATGGAAGCCACAGACCTCCAAGCAGGGTTGAGAATGGTAGAACATGTGGGGAGTTATAAAAGCATGAACCCTCTCTACCCCAGAGCCTATTTAATGACAGATACACAACTAGAACCTTTGCAGCTTCATTGGTTGTGGTCCACTCTCCAGGAACTCTCCACCAGACTGCTCTGATTCATATACAGTATATGAGACATTATGCTTGAGTATCCATGATTAAAAATCTCAGAAAGTCACCTAATGTTGTCCTGCAATTTCATTGCTAGCAGGAAACAGGATACCAGCCTTTGATAGCGAAGTCCACCTGAATGTTGATGGCACTGATGTCCGGTGTCTAGAGAGCCTCTACAATATTCTCTCTCTGGTACTCATTACCATTTGGAGAAAGACACTAAGCACACACACACACACCGAAAAAACCTGAGAACTTGACTTTCATTTTTCATCAGTTAAGTACTGACTACTTAAAACAGAAGGGAAATAATTATGGCTGGGATTTTAAAAACAAATTCTGTAGTTATCCTTTACCTTAAATAGTATTGTGACCAAACTTCTTCTTATAGAGGATCAAGTAACGGGGGTTAATTTACCCAGTTAATCGGTCATATCTATGCTTGAACTTATTCTAGTCTAATATGGAGAAGAGTGCATTTGACTTTGAATTTCAGATCCAGAGAATGGAGGCCTTAACTCTTATTACTTCTCATATCTCTGAAGATTCTCATTCGTCCAGGTGAGGTTATCCGGCAATTAAGTCACAGGGCAACTGAGCTTCTTTACTTATAAAGTCGAGACATTTCGCTCTTTGGTTTGTTGGTTTGGGGAAATTGGGTGACAGGCCTCCAATTTATAGGAGCCCTTGCTTTCACCCCACCCTGGTCTGAATCGGCTGCACCATGTTATCTGCCGTTAGCTTTAATATTGTCTTCTAATGCTATACGATGCCCCTCAATTCCCTGTTTCTCAAACTGAATGTGTCTCAATTGTATTGGACTGTCTATTGTCCTTCATTACTGTAAGCCACCCAGGCTCCTTTCCGAAGGAGAAAGGTGGGCTAAAAATACTCAAAACAAACTCTTGGTCTAGATTAGTGTTTCCCAATCTTGAGTAATCCAGGGGTTCTTAGACTGCAACTCTGGGACACCTTTGCCGCTAGACCTGCTGACCAGTATTTGTGGGAACTGAAGTCCAAGTAAATCTAGAGACCCAGGGTTAAAAATGGCCTAGATCCTCTCCTTAGGAGGCGCAGTGCTTTGGAAATCCTTCGATGCAAGGCAGAAACGCAGCTGAAAAATGAGCCAGAGGCGCCTTGAAGGAAAATAAAATCCTGTAGGCAGGTCAGTTGGCTTACTTTGGGGGGTGGCCTCTTTGTCACTCCTCCCAAAGCTTACGACAGCCTTGAGGAGGTCAAGTGTGTTCCCAGACTTTGGAACTGTCTCCCGCTGGAGGCCAGGAATGCTCCATCTCTGCTGTTTTTCCAGAAGCAGGCAAGGACCTTCCTCTTCAGGCAACCTTTCCCTGAATGAGGGTCTACCTGATACTATGTGACATTTAGAAAGATTACCATGCATCAGCACTATGCATCCATCATTCAAAATGGTTATTTTTCTTTTGTCATATTTTTTGTAGTTTTACTGTTACCTTTGATTGTTGTATGATGTCTCTTATAATTCCCTGTTCCTTACTTGAGTACGTCTTAAATGTCCTGAGCTGTATATTGTCCCTCATTACTGGACGCTGCCTTGGGTCCTTTTCCGAGGAGAAAGGTGGAGTAAAAATAGGGAGGGAGGGAGGGATAAATAGATAGATAGATCGCTTATTGTTTCCAATAAAAATGGTGTTTCATATTTATATTTAAGTACTGGCCATTTCCCAAATTATCTCTGTCAGAGGAGCGAGAGAGCGAGAGAGAGAGAGAGAGATTTTTACGGCAATTTTCCCTTTCTGCTACCGGTGTCTCTTTTAGGAGGTGGTCTCCAGTTTCACCAATACTGAGTGGAATCTTCTAGATCCGGAAGACTGATTTTTAAAAACTCTGTGCAAGGACATCACGTTGGGGATTTCTGAAAACAAGGGCTCCCCAGGTAAGGATCCCTTTTTCATTGGGGCATAGGTTGTAAAAGATATTTCACAGAATCATGGACCCATAGAGCTGGAAAAGACCTCGAGGGCCATCCAGCCCAAGTTCCCACCATGCAGGAGCCCTGTCAAAGTACCCCCCAAGAGGTGGCCATCCAGCTTCTGCTTAAAAACCTCCAAAGAAGGATACTCCACCACCCTCCTTTGTGGCAGCATCTTCCACTGCCGAACAGCTCTAACAGTAAGGAAGGTCTTCCTAATGTTCAAATGCAAACTCTTTTCCTGTAGTTTGAAACCACTGTCCCGTGCCCTATTCTGAAGCTATGGAAAATAAACCAGTCCCCTCTTTGATAGGACAACCTTTAAAATATTAAGCATGGCCTCATATCCCCTCTCTGTGCAATTCATTTGCACAGATCAGGGATAGGATGCAGGGCCCTACATTTATTTCTTTTGAATCTCATTCCACTTCAGCCCAGCACCCTAATCTGTGAAGGTCATTTTGGATTGTCATCCTGTCCTCTAGACAATTAGCAACCCCTCTCAATTTGGTATCATCTGCAAATTTATTTATTTATTTATTTATTTATTTATTTATTTATTTATTTATTTATTTATTACACTTATATACCGCTCTATTTCCCATAAAAAGGACTCAGGGCGGTTTACAACAATAAAGATAAAACAATAAGTCAATACAATAGCTAAAACAATAGTTTTAATGAACCTACTCTATTCCTTCATCCAAGATATCCAAAGTAGAAGCAGATCACTATTTGTAGAGGTATAAAATAGTAGAAAACCCACAATAGAACCCTGGGGCAACCTGCTGGTCACTTCTACCCATGCTGAGGAGAAGCCCTTTTATGATCAACCTTGGGTGCAATAAGTCAGTGAGTTACACATCCATCTAATAGTAGCATTTATCTCTCCAACATTCTACTAACGTCTTTGCAAGTGTATCATGGGAAACCTTATAGAAGGCCTTACTGAAATTAAGATAAGTAACATCGACAGTGTTCTACTCATCCACCAGGCCTGTAACTCCATCAAATAAAGAGATCAAATTAGTGTGGCAGGTCACTTCTCATTGCCCTGCTGAAAGAAGTGCCCAGAGTGGCCCTGAACTAGATGGATGTCATATCAATCAAAAAAAATAATAATAAATCAGAAGTGTCCAGATTGTGTCTATCCTGCTCAGGTCATACATTTTAAAAAAAAATTCCCATAATGACTATTAAGGACTTGGGATCTTTTACAGATTTTCATTTAAAGCTGGACAGAAGTAACTAAAAAGCATTCTTCAGATACATGTGTAGAGATAGAAGAAAGGGAAAAAACAGCCCAGTGACTTGGTGGGGATGGGAAAATGGTAAGAAATAGACAAAAGGCAGAAGAGTTCATGTCTGAATTCATTTTGTTTCACCTCAAGACAGTTTATGATTCTCCAGGCAAACAATAAGTACAAAAGGAAGGGACAGGATTGCAGCTTGAAACTGATACAGTAAATAAGTAGTTAAAGAATGACTCCTGACTCTGACCAAGTCCAAATCATCCCGGTTGGATCTACTGTATTCAGGACTTGTGAAGTTACTGGCTGTCAAATTTACAGAAACCACTCTATTATTTTTATGAAATCCTGGAGGATGGGTGGAAGGCTAATGTTCCAATCTTCCAAAACAGAAGTCAGGAGGAACCTGAGAAATAAAGACCAGTCATATCGATAAGAATCGTCAGGGGAAATTTAAAATAGATGATGAAAGCACACTGAGAACAATGCATTGAGAACAAGAAGCCAACATGGAATTGTCAAGAGCATATCCTGGCATACTAATATAGTTCATTGTGTAAAGACTCAGGACATCCTTCTGCCTTCACTTGTACTTTTCTAAGCTATATAGTAGGGGTGCCCAAACTTTTGGTAGCTGAGAATGTGGGGGGGGGTGTTAGGAGACCGCAGTTCTACAGTATAAGAACAGTAAGTGTACAGTTGTACCTCCTGTTCCTATTTTTGTCAAGGGCATTTGACTTTTTATAACACACCATCTGATGGAAAAACCTTTTAGTGATCAAGTGCCCAAACTGCAATTAAAAACCCATTTATTTTTTGCAAAGTGCCAATACGTCAATTTCAGGAATGCAAGAAGCGGAGAACATGGTTTCATACAATCACAGAATCATAGAGTTGGAGGAGACCTCGAGGGCCATCCAGTCCAACCCCCTGCCATGCAGGAACCCCATCACAATATTTCTGACAGATGGCCATCCTGCCTCTGCTTAAAAACCTCCAAAGAAGGAGACTCAACCACCCTTTGTGGCAGCATATTCATAAGAACATAAGAACATAAGAAGAGCCATGCTGGATCAGGCCAAAGGCCCATCTAGTCCAGCTTCCTGTATCTCACAGCGGCTCCACCAGATGCGTTTGGGAGCGCATGAGACTAGATATCTGTCTCCTGATACCACTCCCCTGCATCTGGCCCTTGAAGTACCCTGGTTTAAAGCCTGGAGATTACACATCTCCATCATGGTTTGTAACCTGTGATGGACTTTTCCTCCAGGAATCTGTCCAATCCCCTTTTGAAGGCATCCAGGTCAGATGCCATCACCACATCCTGTGGCAGGGAGTTCCATAGACTTACAACACGCTGGGTGAAAAAATATTTTCTTTTGTCAGTTCTTACTCTCCCAGCCCTCAATTTGAGTGTATGTCCCCTAGTTCTGGTATTTTGGGAGAGAGAGAAGAGCTTCCCTCTATCCACTTTACTCATGCCCTGCATTATTTTGTATGTCTCAATCATAACCCCCCTCAAGTGCCTTTTTTCCAGACTAAAGATGCCCAAATGTTTTAGCCTTTCTTCATAAGGGAGGTGCCCCAGGCCAGTAATCATTTTAGTCGCTCTCTTCTGCACCTTTTTCAGTTCAACTATGTCTTTCTTGAGATGAGGTAACCAGAATTGTACACAATACTCCAGGTGGGGCTTTACTATTGTTTTGTATAATGACATTATAATGTTCGCTGTTTTATTTTCAATCCCCTTTTTGATAATCCCTAGCATGGAATTGGCCTTCTTCACCGCTGCCACACATTGGGGAGACACCTTCATGGAGCTGTCCACCAACACACCAAGATCTCTTTCCTGATCCGTCACGGATAACTCAGAGCCCATGAGTTGATAGATGAAGTTTGGATTTTTCGCCCCAATATGCATTACTTTACATTTGGTTACATTAAAACGCATTTACCATTTCTCAGCCCATTCCCCCAGTTTGGAGAGATCCTTCTGGAGCTCTTCACAATCTTCTCTGGTTTTTACCACACGGAAAAGTTTTGTGTCATCAGCAAACTTGGCCACCTCACTGTTTATCCCGGTCTCCAGGTCATTTATGAACAGATTGAAAAGCACCGGTCCCAGGACAGATCCCTGGGGCACACCGCTTTTCACCTCTCTCCATTGTGAAAATTTCCCATTGACACCTACTCTTTGTTTCCGGGATCTCAACCAGTTCTCAATCCATAAGAGGACCTGCCCTCTTATTCGCTGACTGTGCAATTTTCTCAGCAGCCTTTGGTGAGGGACTCTGTCAAAAGCCTTTTGAAAATCCAGATAGACTATATCCACCGGTTCACCCAAATCCATGTGCCTGTTGACCTTTTCAAAAAATTCTAAAAGGTTTGTCAGACAAGATTTACCCTTACAGAAGCCATGCTGATTTTCTCTCAGCAAGGTTTGTTCTTTTATGTGTTTTAAGATTTTCTCTTCGATGAGGCTTTCCACCATCTTCCCTGGGACAGATGTAAGGCTAACTGGCCTGTAGTTTCCCGCGTCCCCCCTCCTTCCTTTTTAAAAAATTGGTGTGACATCTGCTATCCTCCAGTCCTCCGGCACTGTGGCCGTTTTAAGAGACAAGTTGCGTATAACCGTTAAGAGATCTGCAATTTCATTTCTCAGTTCCCTAATAACCCTTGGGTGGGATGCCTTCTGGGCCCAGTGACTTGTTAATCCTCAATTTATCAATTAGTCCTAAAACCTCCTCTCTTTTAACCTGTATTTTATTTAATTCTTTAGTCAAGAGGGGCGGCTCAGGCAGCGGAATCCGCTCAAGGTCCTCTGTCGTGAAGACAGACGCAAAGAACTCATTCAATTTCTCTGCAATGTCCAAGTCCTCCTTAACCTCCCCTTTTCCTCCCTCACCATCCAGAGGGCCAACTGGTTCTCTGGCAGGTTTTCTACTTCTAACATATTTAAAGAAGCTTTTATGATTACCCTTTATATTGCTAGCCATGCGTTCCTCAAAATCTTTCTTTGCCTCCCTTATCGTCTTCTTACATTTCTTTTGCCAGAGTTTGTGTTCCTTTTTATTTTCCTCATTTGGGGAGGATTTCCATTTACAGAAAGACCTCTCCTTGCGCTTTAGAGCCTCTCTAACTCCACTCGTTAACCATGCCGGTGCCCTGTTGGACTTAAATGAGCCCTTCTTTCTTTGTGGTATGCACTTGTGCTGGGCCTCTATTATTGTTGTTTTAAAGAGGCTCCATGCACTCTGAAGAGATTGGATTCTTCTAACCTTCCCCTTCAATTTCTCTCTAACTAGTTTCCTCATCTGAGGGAAGTGGAAAGGGAAGGGGAGAGGAAAATGCCGTGCAATTATCGACCAATCAGCCTGCTGTCAGTCGTGGGCAAGGTATATGCTAACCACCTCCTGATTCGACTCAACTCCTGGATAAAAGATAATAACATACTTGGGCCAGAGCAAGCAGGATTTCGTGAGAATAAATCCACAGTGGACCATTGTCCACCTAACAACCTGAATTTGGCTTCCAAGACTGACCGCTTGGCCTTCCCGACATCATTGGTACCAACGTGTACCATGACCACTGGCTCTTTCCCGGTTCTCTCTAACAAGCTATCTAGATTTCTGGTGATGTCTGCAACCTTTGCACCTGGCAGGCAAGTGACCATACGGTTATCATGCTCGTCACAAATCCATCTCTCTGTATTTCTAATGATAGAATCCCCTAGTACAAGAAGCTTTTCTCCTGCAGCCTGCTCATCTACATGTACCTGATCTTGTATCTCATCAATAGTGATGAGGGAGAGATCCTCCGGTGAAACCAAATCTTCCTCTTTGTGTGCCTCATGAGGCGTGCTGAGGGAAAGAGCCTCAAACTGATTGTGCAATATGAGACTCTCTGAGCGATCCCTTGGCCTTCTACTCCTTTGAGTCACATTCCTCCACCCATCTACCTCCTGAGTTGGGGCAGTGACTTCATTCTCAGAAGTGTGCCCTGTCTCTTCTTGGACCTGGATAGTCTCTTTCGCTCTGTCCAGGAACTACTCAAGCTTAATATGTTGCTGGTCTGATATGCGGGCCTCTAGCTGCTGGACCTTCTCTTCCAATAGCGCAACCAGCTTGCACTTGCAGCAGATATAGTTCTGCACACGCTCTGTCAAGATGACAAACATGGCACAAGTACTGCAGGTAACTACAGCTGCTCCCTCCAACTCCATTTTATCAAGTGCAATAAAATGTATTCCAGGTCTCAAAAATGTAAACTTACACTATTTTTTTTTTATCTAGTAAGACTCTTTACTTCTTTTGTTGATTATTCAAAATCTAACAGTGTAGGGGCCGCTAAAGCACCTCTACACCAACTGCAAGCACGTCAGGAAGTTTCCAGTGCTAACTTGCTAATGTGTGTAGGATCTCCTCAGGAGTAGCTTGGTTTGGGAACTCAAATATACCCAGATTTTTTTTTTTTAGTTTGCTGGGAGCAGCTATTTAAAGATAATTGATTGATTACAGCTGTAACTGTCATGAAGTTCTTCCTAATCTTGAAATGGAATCTCTTTTCCTGTAGTTTGAAACCATTTCCCCGAGTCCTAGTCTCTGAAGCCATGGAAAACAAACCTGTTCCCTCTTCAATATGACACCCTAAACATAGCTATCATATCCTCTCTCAGTCTAATTTTTGAAAGGCTAAACATTCCCAGTTCCCTAAGCCGTTCCTCATAAGACATTTCCTCCAAACCCTCAACCATCCTGGTCGCCCTCCTCTGCACCCGCTCGAGGTTGTCAACATCCTTTTTAAATTGAGGCGCACAGAACTGGACACAATACTCCAGGCGGGGTCTGGCAAGACTGGTACTGTAACTTCCCTTGATCTAGACACTATGGTTCTGTTGAAGCAACCAAGAATCGCATTGGCTTTCCTGGCCGCCTCATCACACTGCTGACTCATGTTCAATTTGTGATCCACCAAGACCCCCAAATCCCTTTCACAGGTACTATTCTCCAGCCAAGTATCCCCCATCCTATATCTGTGCAATTCATTTTTTTTTTTTACCTAGATGTAGCACCTTACATTTCCCTCTGTTGAAATCCATTCTGTTAGCTTTGGCCCAGCACTCTAATCTGTCAAGGTCTTTTTGGATTTTCATCCTATCCTCTAGGGAATTAGCAACCCCTCCCAATTTGGTATCATCTGCAAATTTAATTTGCATATTCTCTATTCCTTCCTCCAAGTCATTAATAAAGATATTGAACAGCACTGAACCCAGAACAGAACCCTGGGGCACCCCACTGGTCATGCCTCTCCAAACTGAAGAGAGGCCATTTTATGGTCACCCTTTGGGTGCGATCAGTCAATCAATTACAAATCCACCTAACAGTAGCATTATCTATCCCACTTTCTACTAACTTCTTAGCAAGAATACCATGGGGAGCCTTTTCGAAGGCCTTACTAAAGTCCAGAGAAACAATATCCACAGCATTCCCCTCATCCACCAGGCCTGTAATTCTATCAAAGAAAGAGATCAAATTAGTCTGGCATGACTTGTTTTTAAGAAACCTGTGTTTACTTCTTGTAATGACAGCAGGACCTATAATTTGCAAGATGGCGGACGGCAGCAGCAGCTCACCGCGTCCGCTGCACTTGTTCTTTTCTTTTTCGCTGCTTGACCTGCCCCTTTGTGCCTAATCCCTTTTCCTTTGGGTCTACCAGGGCCTGGAGGGGGGGGTTCGGGATTTGGGGATACTGGGCTATGGTCCTTGAGACCCTCCTCCCTGTTGCTGGCTAGATGCCGGTAGCCTACCTGGAGGTCGTCCCCCGCCACCATTCTCCCTGCCGCCAAGGATGATGCGGCTTTTCCATTGCCGCCGCCGTTGTGGAGGACTGTGCTCCCGAGGGGACTGCTGGCTTTTTCTCCGCCGCAGCGGCTTTTCCACCTTCTGCCGCCCTGGAGGGGTCTACGCGGGCGGGTGTTGTCCCAAGGCAGCTGCGGCTTCTCCATCGCCGCCATCGCCGGGGGCCACCTTCTCTACCGCTGCCGCGGCCTCTGAGGACGCTGCCGCCGAGGACGACGCGGTTCCCTCTGCCGCCGAGGACGATTCGGTCCCCCTTTTGCCACCGCTGCGGCAGAGGCCCTGCCTTTTCGATGGCCCTATCGCCGCTGCTGCGGTTTTCCTTCTCCCGCAGCGCGGGCGGGTGCTGCCCTGGGGAGAGTTGCGGCCTTTCCATCGCCGCCGCCGCCAGGGACGAGTCGGCTCCCCTCCTCCGTCGCCGCTTCCTTCGCCTCATCGATGCGGCCTTTCTTCCGCCGCCGCCGCCACCGAGGATGTTGCGGGCGAGTGGGCGCTGCCCCGGCGGGAGATGCGGCCCCTCCACCTAGCCGCCGCCGCCGGGAACGAGGCGGCCTCCCCTCCTTTGCGCCGCTTCCTTCGCCACATCGATGCGGCCTTTCTTCCGCCGCCGCCGCCACCGAGGATGTTGCGGGCGAGTGGGCGCTGCCCCGGCGGGAGTTGCGGCCCCTCCACCAAAGCCGCCGCCGCCAGGAACGAGGCGGCCTTTCCTCTTTTGCCGTCGCCGCCGTCGCCATCATGATGCGGCCTCTCCGCCGCCGTGGACGCTGTGGGCGAGCAGGCGCTGCCCCGGTGGGAGTTGCTGCCCCGGTGGGAGTTGTGGCCTCTTCTCCACTGCCGCCGCCGCCGGGGATGCGGCTGCCTCCCCTCATCCCTCCCCTCATCCCCTCATCCGTGGCTGCCGCCGCTATTTCAACGATGCGGCCTCTCCACCGCGGCCGCCACCGAGGTCGTTGCGGGCGGCCGGGCGCAGCCCCGGTGGAAGTTGCGGCCTTTCCTTCGCCGCCGCCGCCGGGGACGAGGCGGCCTTTTCTCCTCCTCCGCTGCCGCCGTTGTGCCCCCTCCATTCGCCGCCGCTTGGGGATGTGGCGGCCTTCCATTGCCGCCGCGGTTGGCGCGGCTTTCTCATTGAGGACTTTGCGGCTTCTCCGTTATTGAGACCTCGCTTTGGCGTTTCTCCTGGGGGTGATGCGGCCTCTTCATTGCCGCCGCCGCGGTTTTTCCATCTTCCGTCACCCCTGAGAAGCCACTTTTTTTTCAATTGCTGTCACCTTCTTGGCGTCACGGCCGCTAGTGCTGCAGACAATGCGATCTCCACATCGCCGTTGATGCTGCTGCTACCGGGGACTTTGCGACACTGCCTTGGAGGGTCTCTGGATGACTCTGGGGGACCCTGGTGGTTTTTAGCCCTGCCCAATGCTATTAGCTGACCCTGTCCCGTACTCCCTCCTTTCCCCCCCCCCTTCCGGTATTTCCACTCTGCCCTGGTTTGTGCCCTTTTTTCCTTTTACCTCTTCCTTTATCTTATAGTTTTTTGCGTTGTATTTTTCATTTAGTTGTATCTTTGCATTGCCCCTGTGCTTCTGTTATTGTTAATTGTATTGGTTTTGATTGTTTTATTATTTGCTCCTTTGTCCCCCCCCTTTTTTTTGTCCCCTTCCCCTTCCTGGCCACCATGCTGGCAGGGACCCGGATCTCAGTGGTGTCTGGCCGTGGGAGGTACGCTCTGGACGGAGGGATCGGTCGGGTAAGAAGAACTAGGGTCCGGCATTTAAGGCCTGTCCCCCGTTCTGATCCCCTCGTCCACCGCCATCTACCTGGGTGCCATCCCGCCAGCGCCTCTGATCTGACCTGCCTGCTGATTAACGCCAGGTCGGTGCATAATAAGACCCCGCTCATCCTCGATTCTATCTTGGATGAGCACGCTGACCTGGCGTTTATCACCGAGACCTGGGTGGGCGCGGAGGGCGGGGCCTCCCTCTCTCTCCTGTGCCCACCTGGGTTTCAGGTTCAGTGGGCAGGCAGATCGGAGGGCAGGGGGGGTGGGGTGGCCATCGTTTTCAGGGAATCCCTTTGCGTTAGCAGGTCCGCGACGATGGTGTGTTCTAGGGTGGAATGCCTCCATCTATCTGTGGGCCAGCGAGATAAGTTTGGCATTGTACTGGTGTACCATGCTCCCCGCAACCCAGCCCAATCCCTGCCAGAGATCGCTGAGTTCATCTCAGCTGCCTTGTTGGGTTCCCCCCGCCTTCTGGTGGTTGGGGACCTCAACTTGCACGCTGATGGTGAACTCTCTGGGGCGGCTCTGGAATTCATGGAATCCATGACTTCCATGAACTTATCTCAGCATGTTTTATGCCCCACCCATAGAGCTGGCCACACCCTGGACCTGGTCTTTTCCTCCACGTCACCGGATTCGTGTCTGGGGGTTGGGGGCATTTTGCCCCTGCCCGTGTCATGGTCGGACCACTACCTGCTAAAATTTTCCCTGTCGATCGCGCCCCCCACCCCGCGGGGAGCGCCCTTCTTACATCTGGGCTCGCCCCCGTAGGCTCCTGGACCCCCCTAGGTTTATGGAGGCCTTCGGGGAGCTCTCTGGCGGTCTGGCAGACGATCCGGTTGACGCCCTGGTGGAAAGGTGGTATGTGGGTTCCGCTGGGGCGATAGACCGGATCGCCCCTAAGCGTCTCCTACGATGCCGAGGCCACTCCTCCCCGTGGTTCACGGCGGAGTTTCGGTCGATGAAGCAAGAACGTAGGAGACTGGAGGTCATATGGAGGGCAAACCGGACGGAAGTAAACAGGGCTGCCCTTAAACAGCTGACTGGCCGCTATCTTCGCGCGATCAGGGACGCCAGAAGATCTTATGCCTCCCTGAGAATTGGCGAGGCCTCGAACCGCCAGGCGGAATTATTCCGGGTGGTTCGGGACCTCTCCAATCCCAGTCAGCTGCGGCCTCCTCCTAGTGATTTCACTAGCGAGCAATTCACAGCCCATTTTAGATCTAAAATTGAGGCCATCCGTTCCGACTTGCCCCCCAGTTGTTCTAGTCCATCCTTTGGGTCCTCCGGTGCCTCACCCCTCCGTTCTCCCCTCCTGGATGAGTTCGGGCCGGTTTCTTCCGCGGAGGCCTCCAGAGTTATGGCTCGGTGCCGGCCGGCGGCCACTCCCTTTGACCCTTGCCCAGCTTGGCTCATAAAATCTGCCGAAGGGAACATGCCAGAGTGGGTTTCGTCCATCGCCACGGCCTCCTTTAGGGAGGGTTGTTTCCCTTCCCGGCTTAAGGAGACCGTGGTAAAGCCCACTCTCAAGAAACCTGGCTTGGCGACGGACGATCTTTCCAACTTTCGTCCGATCGCCATTGTTCCCTTCCTGGGCAAGGTTGTCGAGGGGGTGGCTGCTGTCCGGCTCCAGTCATACCTGGAGATAAACCATATCCTGGATCCCTTCCAGTCTGGATTCAGGCCTCTTCGCGGGACCGAGACCGCCCTGGTCGCTCTGCAGGATGACCTCCTCAGGGAGGCCGACAGGGGGTGTTCCTCCCTGCTCGTCCTCCTTGATCTCTCTGCAGCCTTTGATACCGTCGACCACGGTAACCTTCTGGCCCGGCTCGCTGAGGCGGGAATTGGTGGTCAGGCCCTGGCCTGGCTCCGTTCCTTCCTCCGCGGCCGGACTCAGCGGGTTCAGCTGGGGGATGTTTTGTCGGCTCCTTGGACTCTCCCTTGTGGGGTGCCCCAGGGGTCGGCAATCTCCCCTGTGCTGTTCAATGTTTATATGAGGCCGCTGGGGGAGGTCATCAGGAGATATGGAGTTCGCTGTCATCAGTACGCTGATGACACGCAGCTCTATATCTCCTTTTCTACGTCTGCAGAGGAGGCGGTTCGCTTCCTCGATCTGTGCCTGGAGGCCGTACTGGAATGGACCAGAGATAACCGGCTCAAGCTTAACCCGGAGAAGACGGAGGTTCTGTTCTTCGGGGCGCCCTCGTCTCGGTACAATGGCCCCCTCCCTAATCTGGGGGGTATTTCCCTCCAGCCTACAGACAGGGCCAGGAATCTGGGCGTGGTCCTGGATTCGGCCCTCTCCCTGGAAGCCCAGGTGATGGCCGTCTCCAGGGCCGCTTTTTTCCATCTCCGCAGGATCGCCCAGATCCGTCAGTACCTTGATGAGTCCTCCCTGAGGACAGTTGTGCAGGCCTTGGTGGTCTCGAGGATCGACTACTGCAATGCCCTCTACGTGGGGTTGCCCTTGACCCTGGTCCGGAGGTTACAGCGGGTGCAAAATGCGGCGGCCAGGCTGGTGGTGGGTGCTCGTAGATACGAGCACATCACCCCAGTCCTGGTCCGCCTGCATTGGCTCCCCGTTGTCTTCCGGATCAGGTTCAAGGTCCTGGTCTTGGTTTTCAAGGCCCTCCACGGCTTGGGACCAGGTTACCTGGCGGAGCGCATCTCCCTAAGAGCATCCGGATCCAGACCCACGAGATCGTCGCAGGCGCGCTCATTGCGAGTGGCCACACCCAGAGAGGCGCGGAGAACGCGTACGCGGAACCGCGCCTTCTCTGTGGTGGGGCCCTCGCTTTGGAACCATCTCCCTCCTGAGCTGCGCCTGCTGGAGTCCCTGCCTGCCTTTAAGAGGGCTTTGAAGACCTTCCTCTTTAAAGAAGCGTACGGTGACCTTATTAGTTAGTTTTCCTTTTCCCATTTCCCTGATACTTTTGTTTGCCGCCATCTTGCTCTTTGCCGCCCTTGTTTGGGGGCTTTGCTATTTTTGCTTTTAAGCCTTTTATGCTTTTTACGTTGTTAGCCGCCCAGAGTTCCTGTTGGGAAGATGGTGCGGGATATAAGTTCTTAAATAAATAAATAAATAAATAAATAAACAAATAATTGCAGACTGCCTGTTTAATAATCTGCTCTAGGATTTTTCCAGAAATTGAAGTCAAGCTGACTGGTCGGTAATTATTTGGGTCCTCTTTTTTCCCCTTTTTGAAGATGGGGACAACCTTAACCCTCCTCCAGTCGATGGGGACTTCCCCTGTTCTCCAGGACTTCTCAAAGATTATTGCCAGTGGTTCTGAAATCACTTGTGCCAGTTCGTTTAATATCCTTGGGTGTAATTCATCTGGCCCAAGAGATTTAAAGTCATTTAATGCTTCCAGGTGTTCCAGTACTAGCTCTCTACCTATTCTATGTTGCAATTCCCATTCTACCTCATCTACTCTTTGTCCCAGAGGATCTCTTTCTTCCTTTTTGGAGAAAATGGAGGCAAAGAAGGTGTTGAGCAATTCTGCATTTTCCTTGTCTCCTGTTAGTAACTGGTTATTATCGCCACACAGAGAGCCTATCAATTCCTTATTTTTCCTTTTGCTGTGGACATAACTATAGAAACCCTTTTTACTATCTTTAATCTCTCTGGCAAGTCTAAGTTCGTTTTGTGCCTTAGCTGTTTTTTACCATCCCCCTGCATATATTAGCTGTTTGCTTATATTCTTCTTTGGTGCATTTCCCATTTTTCCATTCCTTGTACTTGTTTTTCTTTATAGTTAGCTGCGTTGAAAGTTCTTTAGTAAACCATTGCGGTTTCTTTAGACCTCTCCCATTTTTTCTTCTTGTTGGAACAGTTTTAAATTGTGCCTTTAATATCTCGCTTTTAAGGAACTCCCATCCATCTAGGACTCCCTTCTCTTTCAGTGTGTCAGTCTGTGGAATCACAGCCAATAATTCCCTAAGTTTACAGAAATTGGCTTTCTTTTTTGGGGGGGGGCGGTTCTATGGTTTAATGTAAAGGTGCACAGTAAGAAAATCAGTAGCACAAATGATTACCATGCATTGGGATTTAACCAAATTATATTCAGTTGGGGAAAAAAAGACAGAGTTGTTAACTTCAGGAACCATTTATATGTCCTAGTGCTATAAGTAACTGCACCACCACCGGCGTTTTAAAAAACGACAACACTAAATGAGCATGGTAGACTTTGCATTCTTATATGAGTTGGATTGCCAGTACATATCAGGATAGTTAAAATTTCCCATTATTACTACATCTCTCCCTTTTGACTGTGTGGCCATCTGCTCAAAGAAGGCATCATCCCACTCCTCCAGCTGGCTTGGGGGTCTATATTATACCCCCACAGTGACATCCTTCCTAGTTTTTTCACCACTGATTTTCACCCAAATACTCTCAACATGGTTCCTCTGGTTTTCCAGCTCCTCTTGTTTGTTCCCCATGCTCTGTGCATTGGTGTAGAGACATTTAAGGCTGTGTGTGCTTCTTACATGTCCTTTGCTTAACCTGTTTTTCCTTGCACTGATGGTCTGCACTACTTCTTGTCCTGCTCCTATTTCAACATTTGGGCTAGTCTCCACAACCCCTTCTGGATCTCTGCTGTTAAGAGAATTTTCTCCCTCCCCCTGCAAACTCAGTTTAAAGCTCTCCTTATTAAATCAGCAATCCTTTTGGCAAAAAGATTCTTACCAGCATTGGTGAGGTGCACCCCATCCTGGCCCAGTATCCCCTCTAAAACAAAAAGCAAACCATGGTCCAAGAATCCAAATCGTTCCTGCCGGCACCATCTCCGAAGCCAATTGTTCACTTCTACTATTGTCTGTAAGCCGCTTAGTGTTCTGCCCAGAAGATAAGTGGGATATAAATATAATAAATAAATAAATAAATAAATAAATAAATAAATATTGTTCTTTCCCTTCGTGGACCACATCCTTCAACAGGTAGGAGAGACGCGATTACCACCTGCCCACCCAGGTCCTTCAGCTTCCTACCCATTTCTTCATACTCTTTTGCGATATCCTAAAAGCTGCGTTTTGAAGTATCATTAGTTCCTACATGGACCAAGAGAAAGGGGTTAGAATCAGAGGGCTTGATGAGTCTCGTCAGTCTCTCCGTTACATCCTGAATCTTGGTTCCAGGGAGACAGCAGGCCTCCCTGTTCATTTTGTCAGGCCTGCAGATGACCGCTTCTGTTCCTCTAAGCAAGGAATCCCCAACCACCACCACCCGCCTCCTCCGAGGCTTGGTAGATGCCCCTGGAGCGCTGTAGGATCTGGATTCCTATGTGCAAGATCTTGCGGCTGTTCTTGGTGCAGTTCCTTCTGCTGGTCGATAAAGGAGAGAGGTTGGAATCTATTTTGCAACTGCAAACTTCCTGCCTTTTTCCTAGTTCTTCCCTTTCTGAAGGTGACATTCTTCCAAATCTCTGTCTCCTGTATTTGTGAAATGCCCTCATCCTGATTGAGATTACCCCTGCCCCCTGTGTTGGCAAAGTTGTTCTCTGCTTCCTGCAAAAAAACCCTCCTGCTCCCTAAACTTGCGAATATTAGAAACACAGGCCTCCAGCTGCCTGACCTTGTCCTCCAAGAGGGCTACTAGCTTGCGCTTTGAGCATGTGTAAGCTGGCAGTTGTTTTGGCAAAAAAAAAAAAACATGCCACAGATGTTACAAGTAACTACATCTGCCCCCTGACCCTCCATCAATATTGTTAATTTATCAAGGTATCTGCCTTTCTCCTCTTCTTATATAAATATTTGTAATTATTCTTTTTCCCCCTTTTTTTTAGTTTCGTGTGCCGTCAGGGAGCTCATGTGCTCCCAGAAATTTTTAAATGGCTCTGAACAACCCCTCCTCCTGGCTGCTGGAAGGAAAAAATGTTTCTTTAAGAATTGGCTCGATTTCACATTTCTTTCTGCCCCTCTTAACCGTTTTAAAAAAAAACACGTCTTGTCACACTTTAGGAGGGTGAAAGGGGACAGGATTCAAGCATACTAAGGAAAGCCAATCCATAAACAAACATAAAACATACCTAAGCAACCAAGCATATTTGAAAAAGAATATTTTCACAAAGCATACAAGTACTATTGATCCTTGCCCAGCCTGTGCTGTTTGCAAGGAAAGCAGTGATGGTTCCCTTGCAAACTGTTCCGGCTGTAGGAAGCCAGAAGCAGGCATTTAACATAAGACGATAAGAAGAGTCATGCTGGATCAGGCCAAAGGCCCATCTAGTCCAGCTTCCTGTATCTCACAGTGGCCCCACCAGATGCATCTGTGAGCACACGAGACTAGATCTCTGTGTCGTGATCCCCTGCATCTGGCTCTTGAGGTACCCTGGTTTTAATCTTGGAGATGATACATCTCCCTCATGGTTCCCCCCCACTACTGACTACTCATGAGTATCTGCCTGAGCAGCCAGGTAACTCTGGCAAGCAGGGGAGGTGCCTCCTCCACCACCCATGTTCAGTGTGAGGGGTACCTGCAATTGCATGGGGTGAAAGGGAAGGGTGGGGGTGGGAGTGGGGAATGGGAGATAAGTGGCAAGCGAAAACCAAGTTACCAGGGCTTTGTAATACAACTTCCTGGCCAAAGCACATTAGTTTGGGGGGGGGGGTGTTGCAGGTGAGGAAGCCACTTCAACAATTACTCTGAAGCGTGGGAGCCCTCTTGGTTTGGTTTAGTACTCCAGACTTTCTCTCTCTCAAAAAAAAGATCCACCTTGTTTCCCTCTGTGTTTAAAACAAGAAACATGCCTGACAAGAAGGAGCACAGAAACTTGCCTAGATCTCCTTTTGAAAGGGGGATCTTTGGGAGAGAACATCTGGAGCACTAAGCTAAACCAACAGGGCTCCTGCTTTTCCGACAGAGGAATTGTTCAAGCAGCTTCCTCACCTGCAACTCCCCCCCAAAAAAAGAACCTAAATAAACATTTAAAGTGGCATGTGCTGTGGTTAGGTCTCCAGACTTTCTCTCCCCGTTATCCACCTTTCAAAAGGAGATCTAGGCAAGTTTCTGGGCTGCTTTTTGTCAGGAACGTTTCCCTTGTTATGAACAGAGGGGGGAACTTCCCCACAATCTTTTCTAAAAGGTGGATCTTTGGGAAAGTCATTATGACACTCCTCACCACCCCCAAGAAGACTGCACATGCGCGCTTGCATGCACACGCCACGGCCATTGCTCCCCCCACCTCGTCTCTAGCCTGCACCCTCCCCATTCAGCCTGCTGTAGTTGGAGGACAACTGTCCAAAATGAACAGGGTGGCAGGTAGAAAGTGTGGGGCTGTGCTTCCCTCCTCCCCACTAACTCTCCTGTGCTCTTGCCGGGGATCTGCCAGGAGAGGGCCATGTGGCCACCAGCAGACGCTGGGGGTTGTTTGGGGGGCTGCCACACTGTTTTCCTGCTTACCTCCATTGGCTGGCAAAGGGAGGTGGTGCTCCTGGCTTTTTACAAAGCCGTGGCAGTGAGAGCTGAACAGAGGGGATGCAGCTTTCATTGCCGCCCATTGCTGCTGGGCTTGTCGGGGTGTCGGCGGGTGGCTGGGGCGGCAGAGCGGAGGGTGTGAGCCACCAGGCAGGAAGAGCCTAGCCGCGCTGCACCATGCCCCCCCCCAAAGGGATTCCTGTGAGCCCAACTGACCACTTCGCATGACCCTGTTCTGGGCAAGGAGGAGGGATGAGGCAAGTTGTCGATGGCAGTGGTGGTATCGGTGGGAGAATGGCTGATACCGGCTCCAGCTGAGGAACAGCAAGCACCACGATCCCCATGGGGGCAGCAGCAGGAGGAGGAGGAGCCATTGCAGCAGGAGGAGACGGAGCAATGCGGCACCTTTGCCAGTGAGCAAGGTGTGCAGTTCTGAGAGTGAGCTTGTGGAGGGTGAAGGGGGGAGGGAAGGGACAGGCCAGCCAGTCGTGGACTTTATGGCCCTAACCCGCAGCCCAGACTTTGGACATGGCTGCTTCATAGGGTCAATTAGAAAGAGCAAAATATTTCTGAACATTTTGATGCCTCTTGCATTTGATTTAGAAAAGCAAAATTGGAAGCAATCTTATGACACTGACAAATGTGCGATAGATCCTGACCAGATGCTTTTCCATCTGATTGTGTTGATAAATTGAGCCACAAGGACCCTTTTGCAGCCGTGGCATTCCTCCCTTTCTCATGACAGATCATATTAAAACAAATACCTTGAATTCCTCTGTCAAATCAGACTCGCTTGTGTACTATCTTCCTCATGGCATCATCTCTCTTTTTTTTTCCACCCAGGGGACAAACAGGAAAAGCAGAATCCTATGGAGCCACTCGCTCTGTCACTGGAAAGAACTGAGAGTGAAGCGAGGAAATAAGAAAATGAAAAGCTACAAGAAACGGAAAGGGAGAAGGGAAGCCAGCCAGTGACAGGGGAAAATACCACTGTAGCTGTTTGTGAACTCTTTGCAGTCCAAAAAAGACACAAAGGACAAGAAAAGGGAAAATGCCCCATTGCCAAAAAGGCCATCCATTGTGCCTCCGTTCGGAATAGACATGGCTGAATCCAAGCAGCGGAAGAACCTGTTCTATACAGGGAAACAGGGAAAAGCATCAGTATGAACAAAAACCATACAACATGTGAACGTACCCTGAGGGGGAAAGAGCAGCTTAAATGTCAGGACTGTGGAAAGAGCTTTTGGAAAACTGGTGCCTTTAGTCAACATCCAAGAACTCACACTGAGGGGAAACCGTATGAATGCATACAATGCGGAAGGAAATTCAGACAGAGGAGTCAACGTTTATCGCACGATAGAACTCACTCTGGAGAGAAACCATATAAATGCATGGAATGTGGAAAGAGCTTCAGTTTGAGTAGCAGACTTAAGAAACATCAACAAACTCATACTGGGGAGAAACCATATAAATGCATGGAATGTGGAAAGAGCTTCACTCTGAGTGGTCATCTTAGGACACATCAACGAACTCATACTGGGGAGAAACCATATAAATGCATGGAGTGTGAAAAGAGCTTCAGTCAAAATGGTCATCTTAGGAAACATCAGCAAACTCATACTGGGGAGAAACCATATACATGCATGGAATGTGGAAAGAGTTTCAGTAAGAATAGTAGTCTTAGGACTCATCAACGAACTCATACTGGGGAGAAACCATATAAATGCATGGAATGTGGCAAGAGTTTCAGTCAGAATAGTAATCTTAGGACGCATCAACAAATTCATACTGGGGAGAAACCATATAAATGCATGGAATGTGGAAAGAGTTTCAGTCAGAATAGTAGTCTTAGGACTCATCAACGAACTCATACTAGGGAGAAACCATATAAATGCATGGAATGTGGAAAGAGCTTCAGTCTGAGTAGTCATCTTAGGAGACATCAACGAACACATACTGGGGAGAAACCATATAAATGCATGGAATGTGGCAAGAGTTTCAGTCAGAATAGTAATCTTAGGACGCATCAACAAATTCATACTGGGGAGAAACCATATAAATGCATGGAATGTGGAAAGAGTTTCAGTGAGAATAGTAGTCTTAGGAGACATCAACGAACTCATACTGGGGAGAAACCATATAAATGCATGGAATGTGGACAGACCTTTGGTCTGAGTAGTGATCTTAGGACGCATCAACGAACTCATACTGGGGAAAAACCATATAAATGCATGGAATGTGGAAAGAGTTACAGTCAGAATAGTAGTCTTAGGAAACATCAAAGAACTCATACTGGGGAAAAACCATATAAATGCATGGAATGTGGAAAGAGCTTTACTCTGAGTGGTCATCTTAGGACACATCAACGAACTCATACTGGGGAGAAACCATATAAATGCATGGAGTGTGAAAAGAGCTTCAGTCAGAATGGTCATCTTAAGAAACATCAGCAAATTCATACTGGGGAGAAACCATATACATGCATGGAATGTGGAAAGAGTTTCAGTGACAATAGTAGTCTTAGGACTCATCAACGAACTCATACTGGGGAGAAACCATATAAATGCATGGAATGTGGCAGGAGTTTCAGTCAGAATAGTAATCTTAGGACGCATCAACAAATTCATACTGGGGAGAAACCATATACATGCATGGAATGTGGAAAGAGTTTCAGTGACAATAGTAGTCTTAGGACTCATCAACGAACTCATACTGGGGAGAAACCATATAAATGCATGGAATGTGGAAAGAGCTTCAGTCTGAGTAGTCATCTTAGGAGACATCAACGAACACATACTGGGGAGAAACCATATAAATGCATGGAATGTGGCAAGAGTTTCAGTCAGAATAGTAATCTTAGGACGCATCAACAAATTCATACTGGGGAGAAACCATATAAATGCATGGAATGTGGAAAGAGTTTCAGTGAGAATAGTAGTCTTAGGAGACATCAACGAACTCATACTGGGGAGAAACCATATAAATGCATGGAATGTGGACAGACCTTTGGTCTGAGTAGTGATCTTAGGACGCATCAACGAACTCATACTGGGGAAAAACCATATAAATGCATGGAATGTGGAAAGAGTTACAGTCAGAATAGTAGTCTTAGGAAACATCAAAGAACTCATACTGGGGAAAAACCATATAAATGCATGGAATGTGGAAAGAGCTTCAGTGTGAGTAGTAGTCTTAGGACACATCATCGAACTCATACTGGGCAGAAACCATATAAATGCATGGAATGTGGAAAGAGCTTCAGTCTCAATAGTAGTCTTAGGGTGCATCAACAAACTCATACTGCGGAGAAACCATATAAATGCATGGAATGTGGCAAGAGTTTCAGTCAGAATAGTAATCTTAGGATGCATCAACAAACTCATACTGGGGAGAAACCATTTAAATGCATGGAATGTTGGAAGAGCTTCAGATGCAGTAATACCTTGAGGTCACATGAACAAACTCATACCGGCGAAGCACCATTTAAATGCATAAAATGTGGAAAGAGCTTCAGTCAAAATAGTAGTCTTAGGAGGCATCAACAAACTCATACTGCGGAGAAACCATATAAATGCATGGAATGTGGCAAGAGTTTCAGTCAGAATAGTAATCTTAGGATGCATCAACAAACTCATACTGGGGAGAAACCATATCAATGCATGGAATGTGGAAAGAGCTTTAGTCGGAATAGTAGTCTTGAGCTACATCAATGAACTCATACTGGGGAGAAACCATATAAATGCATGGAATGTGGAAAGAGCTTCATGCAGAGTAGTCATCTTGGGAGACGTCAACAAACCCATACTGAGGAGACAACAAAGAAATGCATGGAATGTGAAAAGACCTTCAGTGACAACAGAGCCTTTCGCATACGCTGTGGAAAGAGCTTTTGCAAAATTGGTGCCTTTAGTCAACATCAAAGAACTCGCACTGAGGGAAACATCATTGCATAAAACGTGGAAACAACTTCAGACACAGAAGTCGACTTTTATCACACAAAAGAAATCACACTGGAGAGAAACTATAGGAGTGCGTGGGATGTTAAAAGAGTTTCAGAACCATTAGTGCCTTTTGCATACATTGAAGAACTCATACTGGGGAGAAACTATAAAAATGCATGGGATGTGGAAAGGGCTTCAGTCTGAATAGTAGCCTTAGGAGACATCAACAAACTCATACTGGGATGAAACCATGTAAATGCATGGAGTGTGAAAAGAGCTTCAGTGACAGTAGTGCATTTGATATATATCTAAGAACCCATCCTGGGACACACCTTATTGCGAGGGTTAGGGACTCACCCAACCTGTGATAACTGAAATTCCGCGATATGCAGATGCAGGTCGGGGGGGTGCCCACCACTGCTTCCCAGGCTGCTGGAAGACTTTTGTAAAAGCCTTCCAGCAGCCACTGCAAGGGCGGTGGGTGATCCAATCCACCCCCAGCCTGCACCAATCAGCTGCATGGTGCTGCCTTGGGGCCAGACTCCCTTCCAATCTCCATTGAAGTGCATTGAGCCAATGCATTTCAGTGGAGATGGCCGGGACTGGAAGAGATTTAAAAATGGATGCAGAGTTTCTCCGGAGCCCCCACGGGCGGAGGGGGAAGATCTGAGCCCATTTTAAAATGATTTCTGACCTCTTGCAGCAGCCCGAGCGAGCGACAGCCTGGGCACCAGCTCATTGGTGCTGGGGTGGGGAGATAAAGTTTTTTCTGCCCCACCCCAGCACTCACCAGCTGGAGCCCCAGCATGCACTGTGGTCTGTGGTTTTGTGGGACTGCAGTACATGAACTGTGAAATGGCGGGGGTTTACTGTATGGGAAATGGAAAATGGAAATGTGAAGACCAACCTGAAAGGGAAATAAATGTTAATTTGTTAGTCTGTAAAAGAATAGTGGTAGTTAGTTATAGATAAGAACTTACATAAGAACATAACAACAGCCTTGCTGGAACAGACCACAGCCCATCCAGTCCAGCATTCTATCTAACATAGTGGCCCACCATTTGCTTCTGGATATTCCATGCAGATGTCTTCACCTGCTTTATATTCCCTGCAAAGGGTATAAAGTGAAACATAGGTAGCTCTTCTATAATAGCCCATATTAATTTGAATTAAATATTATCAAATAAATAATTAAGGGATTATGAAAAATGTTAAGACACACATGTGTATAGCAGAGAATCAATACGAGCTTATCAGCAGTAGCATGTAGATAAAGTGTAGTTAATTGTTATAAGTATTATCAGAACCCAGAAATGGAGAGACAAAGAAACATGGATTAGAATATAAAACTCTTATATTTTGAATATATACAGCAAATATACAACAGCATAACACCAACATAACACCAAGCAATATCACATATACAAATCAACAGAGCGTGGGTACTGTTTTCTCACCATAAACAGTCCCAATTTAACATTATACAAGCCAGTTCTTATATACACATTTAGACCTCATTAGACATGATTTTAACCAATCACATTCTGATACACCATGATGTCATTAACTATTCCACCTGTGCTAAATCACTTAACCTGCTGGTGATTTCTAATTCCTTGCATTTGTGCTTAACATCATGACACTGCATTTTTGACTGACTCCATTTTATAAATCTCTTTTCACTCTGTTAAATATACATTACATATATTTTGTCAACTCTACATATTATGACAAATATGATATCTGAAATTAGGCATTTTTTTGGAAGAATAGGTAAATCTACTGTGGACCACATATAGAATGAGGAGACAAATCATGGAGGTGTCTAAGAAGGATAGGATAGTAATTATGGGGAACTTTAATTATCCCCACATTGACTGGGCCAATGCGAGCTCAGGACAAGAAAGATAAACTGGGTTTCTCGACTTGCTGAATGACTGTGCCTTAGAGCAACTTGTCATGGAGCTCACCCGAGAACAGGCAACTCTGGGTCTATTATTGTGTGATACTCAGGACATGGTCAGGGATGAGACTGTCACTGAGCCTCTGGGGAACAGTGACCATGCTGCAATCTCCTTTGTCATGCATTTGGGGAGAAGAGTGTGAAGCAAATCAAACACAAAAACACTTGATTTCCGAAGGACAGATTTCCCTCAGATGAGGAAACTAGTTAAAGAGAGATTGAAAGGGAAGGTAAAAAGAATCCAATCTCTTCAGAGTGCATGGAGCCTGTTTTAAACAACGGTAGGAGAGGCCCAGCACAAATGCATACTGCAAAGAAAGAAGAGCTCATTGAAGTCCAAGAGGGCACAAGCATGGTTAATGAGTGGAGTTAGAGAGGCCCTAAAGCACAAGGAGAGGTCTTTCCATAAATGGAAATCCTCCCCAAATGAAGAAAATAAAAACGAACACAAACTCTTGCAAAAGAAATGTAAGAAGATGATAAGAGAAGCAAAGAAAGACTTTGAGGAACAAATGGCTAGCAATATAAAAGCTTCTTTAAATATTTTAGGAATAAAAAACCTGCCAGAGAACCGGTTGGCCTTCTGGATGGTGACGGAGGAAAAGGGGAGATTAAGGAGGACTTGGAAATTGCAGAGAAATTAAATGAGTTCTTTGCATCTGTCTTCATGACAGAAGACCTTGGGCAGATTCCGCTGCCCAAATGGCCCCTCTTGACTAAAGAATTAAATCAAATACAGGTTAAAAGAGAGGATATTTTAGGTTTAATTCATAAATTGAAGACCAATAAATCACCAGGCCCAGATGGCATCAACGCAATGGTTATGAAGAAACTGAGAAATGAAATTGCAGATCTCTTAACGGTAATATGCAACTTGTCTCTTAAAACGGCCACAGTGGTGGAGGACTGGAGGATAGCGGATGTCACACCAATTTTTAAAAAAGGAAGGAGGGGGGACCCAGGAAACTACAGGCCAGTTAGCCTTACGTCTGTCCCTGGGAAGATGGTGGAAAATCTCATCCAAGAGAAAATCTTAAAACACATAGAAGAACAAACCTTGCTTAGAGAAAATCAGCATGGCTTCTGTAAGGGTGAGTCTTGCCTGACAAACCTTTTTGAATTCTTTGAAAAGGTCAACAGGCATGTAGATTTGGGTGAACCGGTGGATATTATCTATCTTGATTTCCAGAAGGCTTTTGACACAGTCCCTCACCAAAGGCTGCTGAGAAAATTGCACAGTCAAGGGATAAGAGGGCAGGTCCTCTCATGGCTTGAGAACTGTTTGATATCCAGGAAACAAAGTGTAGATGTCAATGGGAAATTTTCACAATGGAGAGAAGTGAAAAGCGGTGTGTTCTAGACATCTGTCCTGGGTCTGGTGCTTTTCAATCAGTTCATTAATGACCTGGAAACAGGGAAAAGCAGGGAGGTGGCCAAGTTTGCAGATGACACAAAACTTTTCTGTGTTGTAAAAACCAGATAAGATTTTGAAGAGCTCCAGAAGGATCTCTCCAACCTGGGGGAATGGGCTGCCAAATGCCAAATACATTTCATAAATTGAAGACCAATAAGTCAATCAATCACAATCAATCACAAGAACCTTTATTGGCATACATTGGTATAAAACAGGAGCAACAAAATGTAAAATAAGAGGTAGGAAATAAATAAATAGATTAAAAATGATTTTAAAATTTGGTTAATAGCAGGCTTTGGCCCCAGACTATTTACTAATATTTAAAACAGTGGCCAAATATTCAGCCACTGAGGCTGTCAATTCCAGATGTTTGTCCTCAAGGAGACGCTTTGTTATACTCTCCGGGGATCCAGAGGAATTAGAAATGTAAGGGGTCAGAAGGCAAAGGCGAAGCTTGTGGTGCGAGGGGCAGGAGAGAAGGATATGAGAGGTTGAGTCCGGTTCCAGTGAACATATTTTACAGAGTCTATTCTCAAATGGAACGTTGTAGTATCTTCCTGAAAGAACTGCTGAGGGGAGGATGTTCAGTCTGGCGAGCGTAAAAGCACGCCGCAGACAAGGGTTAATTAGATGTTTCATATAATTTGCTCCTAGTCCTGGAGTTGGCATCAAACCATAAAAGTGAGGAGAACACGTTGGATTGAGCCCTGATGAGATGGTTTGGCGCTCTATATCCCAGATTCTTTGATGGATGATTTTGAGGATTTGGGATTCTTCACAGTTGATTAGGGAGCCTAGGTCAATTCCAATATGATGAATTTTTGACTGGATAAATTGATACCATTTTGAGACATAGGGGTCTCTTAATAGTTCATATGCAAGGGAGTTGGAGTCAGGGTGAAAATGAATACGTAGCCAAAACTTAATAGTGGCTGTCCAAGCAAGAGTTGATGGCAGATGGAGTCCCAGTTCATTAGCAGTGGTATAGAGATTGATCCTATTTGGAACACCTAAGATACGACGAAAGAAGGTGGCAGCACTCCAGTCGATTTTGGAGTCGACAGCTGAAATCCATATCGGGATCCCATATAAAAGCTGGTTTATAATTTTCGCCTGAAAAATATGGAGGGCAGCAGGAACATATTGGTTCCCAGTGTGGAAATGGAACCGAGAGATAGCAGATAGATGGTTATTTATAGCTGATATAGTAGCCCTCCGATGATAAGACCAGGAGAGTTGATGGTGGAACAGGAGACCCAAGTATCTGAAGGATCTCACTTGTTCAACAGGTTTCCCATCGACTTTCCAGGAAAGAAGTTTCCATGATTTGGAGAATATCAGGATTTTAGATTTCTCTGTGTTAATAGTCAGATCATTCTTGGAACAGAATTCTGAGAAAGCTGACAAGAGGCGAAGAAGGCCCAGTTTTGAGATTGAGAGGAGCACAGTGTCGTTCGCGTAGAGTAGTATAGGAACCGGAAGTTGATTCAGTCATGGAGCATGACTATCAAATTTGGCTAGATAATCTGGTAAATCTGACAAGAAGAGATTGAAAAGGGCAGGAGCAAGAAGGCAGCCCTGTTTTACCACTTTGGTGACTGGAATCTTAGGGGTGAGGAGGCCTTCATGGTTTAGGCGAACTTGACAACTATTCGCAGAGTGAAGCTGACGGATCAAGACTAGCAGGCGAGGGTCAATTCCCAAATTGGTAAGTTTGGACCACAAAAGAGATCTGTTGATAGAGTCAAAAGCCCCACGAAGGTCAATGAATGCTGCAAAGAGTTTGCCTTTGAAATACTGGGAGTATTTCTCCGCCAAAAAGGATAAAATGAGAGAGTGGTCAAGTGTAGAGTACCCAGCATGGAAGCCACCTGTTCTTTGCCTGGGAAGTTGAATTTGGACATCCAGTCAGATAGATGTTGCAGAAGATGTTTAGAGTATAACTTTCCAATTACTGAGAGTAGGTTGATGGGTCGATAGTTGCTGGGTATTTCTGGGTTGCCTTTTTTTAGGACTGGAATGATGATAGAAGATAGCCACGAGTCAGGAAGTATCCCAAATTTGTCCACAAAAGTGAATAGGCAGGATAGAGGTTCAGCCCACCACAGTGGGTTAGCTCTTATGAGATCAGCCGGGATTCCATCTGGGCGTGGGGCCTTACCAGGCTTCATGCTGGCTATGAGTTCAAGAATTTCTTCTTTGGAGACAGGGGACCAGGTGGGTTCATCGGGGGGCATTAATGGGGCGGCGGAGAGGTCTGGAAATATTGAGTCCGAAAATAGATTTGAGTAATGTACAGTCCAGTCTGAAGCAGAGATTGGTGGGGTTAGAACTGCATTAAAGGAGTGGGTCACTCGTGAGACCAAGGCCCAGAACTCTTTCGTGTTCTATGAACGAGTTACATGTAGCAGTCTAGACCAATTGTTCAATGCATGAGTGTGTCTTTTCTCAACTAATAAAGCTTGGCAAACCTTCTTAGCTTGAAGGTAGAGGGCTGATGACTCAGAAGAATAGTGGGCGTGTAGCCGTTCGTAAAGCCAGCGGAGATTTTTCTTGGCGGCCCAGCGTTCATGGTCGAACCAGGGAGCAGCTCCATTAGATTTCCTGAGTGGGGAGAGTGCAACTGGTAGGTTAAATAAGGAATTGATAGCTGATTCATATGCCTGAATGACCTTTGCAGGAGAGTCAGCCAGGAGAATAGATTGTCTTAGATATAAAGCAGAAGCTGTAGCGGACCACTCAGCGAATGAGTTTTGGAGTTTGTTGGTCCATCTTAATCTTCGGTGATGGGGGTGGGGGGTTCAGGTGTATGCTCCAAAGGGAGATAAGAGGGGAGCTGAAGGGACATTATAGTAGGAAAATGATCACTTTCGGAGCGGATGCCAATCTCGAAGTCAACAATCTCGAGAGGCAAGTCAGGAGAGATGAGAATGTAGTCCACGACACTAGATCCTCTGGGAGATATAAAGGTAAACTCTCCATGAAAGTCACTTATAGTAGAGCCATTGAGGATCCTGAGATTATATCTGGCACACAGATCCACCAGGTGGGAAGCCGATTGGTTGATCACAGGGTCTTTGGAAGATCTGTTGGCTTGGAATGAGGGAGGAATCAGATCATCATTATCCCAGTGCATATAAGCAGCAAGTCTGTCGTTGTTAGCGCCCAATCTGGCATTCAGGTCACCTGCAATGATCAGGGAGGCTAGAGGATATTTAATAGTTAGCGAATCGATGTAATTCTTCAGGTCATTCCATACCAGAGAGGAAGAACTGGACTCAGGGAATGGAGGAACGTACACGTTTAGCATGAGTATCTGTTCGGAGAGACATTTAAGCAGGAAAGCTTGAGCATAAGGGGGCTTGTCCGATAGATGGTGAGCAATGATATTGGAGGTCCGGTTCAACAAACAAGAAAGGCCTGCTTTCGAGCGTCCCTTTGGGTGAGATTTAAAGGCAGGAAGAGCGTAAACAGTAAAACCTGGGAAACAGAAGTCTTTTGTAGACCATGTTTCTTGGAGGAGTATAATGTCGAATGATCTGAGGTAGTATAGGAAATCTGGATCAAGTGTTTTCCTCTCCCAACCAGCAATGTTCCAGGAAATAAGTTTAACAATAGAACAGGGATCACGTGATGTTAACAAAGAAAGTGATGGTCAATTATTGGTCCTGGTTGCATTGCTCCCGATGGATGGTTCGGTATGTGCATTATTGTCGATAGGTGATCCAGGAAGAAGTGGAGCAGTTAGAGAGTTTGAAAGAATCATTTGTTGGTTAGGCAGTTCAGAGTTCTTACCGGTATGACAGGGTGGCAAGGAGGGTTTGAGACATGCAGAGACAGAGCTGCAATTATTGGAGTTTGGCATCTCAGAGGCTGTTGAAGACAGGGGAAGGCTTGAGTAAAAGGGCGCTTTTGAGGTCATGGAGGAAGTCGGGGGATCCTCTGAAGTAAAGAGACCTCTAGCGTCAGTGGGATTAATTTTGGGGTTAAAATCGGACGTCAGGAGGGGGTTTGCTTGATCCAAGGGATCAACTGAAGTAGAGATGTTACTTGAAATCGGCTCCTTGATGGCACAGGGGGATTATATAGTGGGCAATAAATTATGCTCTGGTAGAGATTGGTGTTCAGCTGTACGTTTGCCGAGAGTATTATCAGGAACCCAAGTAATGAGGTCTGTAGGTTGGCTATGCATCAGATGAGTGGGATCTTCAGGAGGGACGTGATGTAACGACTCGGAATCTAATTTGGATATTTCTGAGTCAAAAGGATCTTCCCCAAGGGCTTTTCTTGGGACAGGAAGAGTCTGCGTGGGGGCCGTGCCTGTATGGCAAATTGGTAGCTCTCTGGGAGTCATTGGTTGTAAGGGAACAGGAGAGGTGTCAGAGTTCAATTTCATGGCCTCGGGGATGTGTCCCTGCTCGTGTTCCTCATGTTCTTGTGAACCACTACTGTTTTCCTGTGATAGTCGTTTCTTACAGAGGCAGGGGAGGGGTGTGTGTCTGCAAAGACTCTAATAGGTGTTATCTGAAAATTGGCTAAGAAGGGTTTCATTTTGAATAATATCAACGGAATGACTGAATTCTCAAAGGAGAGGTGAATTCTCTTTTGCCCCTTAAGAGAAGGAAGCCACGATATGTCCTTTAAATCAATTTTGTGGACTTGTATGTTTAAAAGAGAGCCTAAGGAGGAAAGAACGGCTCTGTGCGAGCCCCATCTTCTCTTGTTAATGTCAATTGGAGCTATTTGTAACAAAACCTGAGACAGTTGGAATATCCTTGCTGGCTGGATGTCTTTCTTGGTGTCGTGGGCAACAGGGAAAAGAGATAGACACTGGGAACCAGAGGAAGGGTTATGATCACGCCTAATATCCTGAGGATCCCAATTATCTCTGCTAAGTTGCAGGTTGTTTGTAACTTGGGTTAGGGCCTCTGAGAGCTTCCTTAAAGCACATTCCACAGCATTCATTTTATTACAAGTCCATTGAAGATTTTTAAAGATAGCAGATACTGTTTGGGCAGTTAGTAGGCACTGATCGCTTAAATAGAGGGGAGTCAGGGGGAAGAGAAGCAGCCGTTTGCAAGGGAGGCAAGGGAGGTGTGGGAGTATGGCAAGCAGCATAATCCTCACTCACATTCTCAGTCTCATTCTCAAAGGTTAAAGTTTGTTTGCTCTTTGTAGTTAGAGAGGGGGAGCAAGAGGGGGAAGGTAGATTACTCACGGAGGAATTCACGGAGAAGCTGGGAGGTAGGAGACAATCAATCTTCATCTGTTTCACTGCCTTGTTGTGAGAATGTCCAGGGCTTGGTCTGCGTCGGCGTTTGGAGCCCATTACAGCAGCTGCGTTTTCTTGAAATTTCCTTGTCTTCTCCCTTTCTCTTTGTCTTTCCTTTTCCCTTTTCTTTTCACCTTCTCTATTCACCAGGCCCAGATGGCATCCACGCAAGTGTTATAAGAAACTGAGAAGTGAAATTGCAGATCTCTTAACGGTAATATGCAACTTGTCTCTTAAAACAGCCACAGTGCTGGAGGAGTGGAGGATAGAGGATGCCACACCAATTTTTAAAAAAAGGAAGGAGGGGGAAGCGGGGAAACTACAGGCCGGTTAGCCTTACATCTGTCCCAGGGAAGATGGTGGAAAGTCTCATCCAAGAGAAAATCTTAAAACACAGAGAAGAACAAGCCGTGCTGAGAGAAAATCAGCATGGCTTCTGTAAGGGTAAGTCTTGCCTGACAAACCTTTTAGAATTCTTTCAAAACGCCAACAGGCATGTAGATTTGGGTGAACCAGTGGATATTATCTATCTTGATTTTCAGAAGGCTTTTGATACAGTCCCTCACCAAATGCTGCTGAGAAAATTGCACAGTCAAGGGATAAGAGGGCAGGTCCTCTTATGGATCGAGAACTGGTTGATATCCAGGAAACAAGGAGTAGGTGTCAATGGGAAATTTTCACAATGGAGAGAAGTGAAAAGCGGTGTGCTCTAGGCATCTGTCTTGGGTCTGGTGCTTTTCAATCAGTTCATTAATGACCTGGAGACAGGGACAAGCAGTGAGGTGGCCAAGTTTGCAGATGACTCAAAACTTCCATGTGGTAAAAACCAGAGAAGATTGTGAAGAGCTCCAGAAGGATCTCTCCAACCTGGGGGAATGGGCTGCCAAATGGCAAATACATTTCAATGTAGCAAAATGTATTGGGCCTAAAAATCAAAACTTTATCTATCAACTCATGGGCTCTGAGTTATCTGTGACAGATCAGGAAAGAGATCTTGGTGTGTTGGTGGACAGCTCCATGAAGGTGTCTCCCCAATGTATGGCAGTGGTGAAGAAGGCCAATTCCATGCTTGAGATTATTAAAAAGGGGGTTGAAAATAAAATAGGCAACATTATAATGCCATTGTACAAAACAATAGTAAGGCCGCACCTGGAGTATTGTGTACAATTCTGGTCACCATATCTCAAAGAGGACATAGTCAGTGGAACTGGAAAAGGTGCATAGGAGAGCAACTAAAATGATTACTGAGCTGGGGCACCTCCATTATGAGGAAAGGCTAAAATATTTGGAACTCTTTAGTCTGGAAAAAAGGCGCCTGAGAGGGGATACGATTAAGATGTACAAAATAATGCAGGGCATGAGTCAAGTGGATAGGGGGACACTCTGCTCCCTCTCACAAAATACCAAAACGAGGGAGGTACACTCAAACTGTGGGTTGGGAGAGTGAGAACAGACAATATTTTTTCACCCAGCGCGTTGTTAGTCTGTGGAACTCCCTGTCACAAGAGGTGGTGATGGCATCTAGCCTGGATACCTTCGAAGGAGGATTGGACAGATTCCTGGAGAAGTCCATCACGGGCTACAAACAATGATGGAGATGTGTAATCTCCAGGCTTACAACCAGGGTACTTCAAGGGCCAGATGCAGGGGAGTGGTTGCAGGAGACAGATATCTAGTCTCATACGCTCCCATAGGCATTTGGTGATGCCACTATGAGATACAGGAAGCTGGACTAGATGGGCCTTTGCCCTGATCCAGCATGGCTCTTCTTATGTTCTTATGTAATATCTATAATTAGCCAAATGTATCCTAAGTTGTTTAGTACTGAAGAATTAAACATTGAGGTTGAATATATTGTTGAGATTAGTCAGGCTATATGCTTTGTATTAAAAATAGATGTAAGTAAAGAAAGATAGAATATGGATGAAATAGTAAGGAAGTTAAGTGTGAAAGTATGTTCATTTTAGCTGGGAAAGGAGATATGAATTATACTGGGCTGAAATGCTGGGGGAAATTGTGATTGAATTGGTAACAACGACAGGAGACAAGCAATATATTTACTTGATTTAGTGTGGAAAATACATTAAAATGTTTTTAAAAAGAAGAAAGTAATTTTGGAAAACTTTTTGAGGTCTTTAGAAATAGGGCAACAAGCCCAGCTGTGTGACGTGATTATCTGTAATTAACAGTGTCTGGTATGTAAGTGTGCTCACCCCTTGAGTGAGAGACATGGGTTGTGTAGGTGTGCCTGTGGGGCCTCCATCTGACCAGTGAGAGAGGATGAGGGGGAAGCACAGAGAGAATGGGGGTGACGTTTAGCTCTCCCAGCACCGACAGCATGAGCTGGCACCCTGGTGAGTCCAACTACCACCCTGAGATCCTTCCTTGAACTTATGGATTCCGGAGGCCTAGAGTCAGGAATTGGGCCTGGAAACTCTGGCAGCTTTAGGCTGGGTCATCCCATTGGTGAGAGGAGGCCATCATTGGGGAAGGCACCAACGGTGGTTGTTAGTGGTGATGTATTCCGGCCCTTCAAGTTCAGACCCAGGCCCTGGACAGCAGGTCCTTGAGTGCTGGCAATCTCTGGCTGTTGCTTTTCAATGCCAGGTCAGTGATGAACAAAGCCCCCATCATTTTTGATCACAGAGGAAGAGGCAGACCTGGAATGTATTGGTGAGACCTGGTTGGGCACCTAAAGAGCTGTCCTCTCAGAGATGTGCCCATCTGGATTCCAGTTTTGGGACCAGCTGAGACACTAGAAAAGAAGAGGGGGTGGCAGTTGCCATTCAATAATTTCTCCCTTACGGTGCACTGCCCCACAATTGTCCAGATGTGAGACCCTGTTTTTGAAGTAGGGTTCCCAAGGATAGTTGTGTGTGTTGCTACCGTACCAGCCTCCCTGCTGCAGAGTGACCTCCGTGCCTGAGCTGCTGGAGGCCATCTGGGTGTTTTTGTTGGAATTTCCCAGACTTCTCTTCTCCCTCCAGTGGAGTACCAAAGAGCTGAAAGGGGAAGATTAATCTGAAAGGTTATTTTAGGTTAGGTGACTTCATGTCCCTTCCCATCTGTGGGCACCCTATATGGACCAGCCTCTCAACTGTGGCCCCATTAACTGTCCTGCTCAGGCTTTTGGAAACTCATGGAGTTGGCTTCCTTGATGGGGTCAGTCCATCTTAGGCGTGGCCTTACTCCTTTCCTACTGTCTTCCATTCACCCCCCCCCCCAGATCAGCACTATTTCCAGTGCGTCTTCTTTTGTCCGGATGTCCTCCAAACAGGACAGCATCAGTATTGTTTAAAATGTTTTGCATCTTGGTGGGGTGAGGACTTGCAAGCCTGATTTGATGCAGGACACAATGGTTTGTCTTTATGGTGGTTCACCAGACCTGAGGAAAAAAAGAATAGTTTTCCAAATTTTTCTCCCATCTTGTACATGAAAAGCTACACCAGCTTCTACAAGTGGGTGTCTGAAGACTCGGATTCTGATCCATACAAAGCTGACATTGAAACCAGGTGGTTTGTTTTTCAAATGCTCCAGAATTTCACGCATTGCACACCTTTCCTCCTCCTGGCCAAGGACTGATCCTGTGGAGACCTTCCGTGGCTTATACTCTCCCTCCGGGAAGAATGTCATGTATCCGGCCGATCTGCCGCCCCTTGCCACTTACCCACAGTTCAGCAATATTCCAGACTGGGGAATGTTCCTCGCCCTCTTTGGTGCTGTTGCCGCAGTCTGCTGTGAGCCCTCAATCCCATTGTTCCTGAGTGTTGGAATGGGTTTCGGAGTCGATGTCTGTTGTGGCTGAGCAGGCCTCTTGAAGGAGAGCCCGTAAGACACGTTAACGTGGAGGAACGATATCAGCAGCAGCCTCATGATCCTCCGGTTTGAGTCACTCTATTTGCCTGATTTGACCTGGATGATTGCTATGATTGATCAGAGGGTGGCTAAAGGCGTCTGTGCCATCCCATGTCTAAGTCGATGTCCCTTCCATCTCCTCCTCCTCTTCGTCTTCTCCGTACCAGTGGTAGAGGTTGTTTTATTATGACCGCTGTGGAGAACCGGTCTGGGAGGAGGGGCCCCTGCATGGAGAGAGGGGAGAAGGGTCTGATACTGAAGACGCCTCAATATCGAGCAGTGGACACAACCCTGCCATTTTTCAGGCTCCTCAAGTCTGCCAGGAGAGGCAGCTATGGGCCTTGTGGCACCTCCTTTGTCTTCAGTCGGTACTGAGGTGTTAGTGTGATACTGTGGGCAATCCTTGGCGTCCCAGGCTGTTCAGCCTTCAGTGATCCCACAGGTAAGCTGCTCAGAATTGGGTGATGGCCCGGTACTGAATTCTAATACTAAGGAAATCAGGTTCAGATGTAGCCATTAAACACCCTTCCTCATCATTGGAGAATTTCAAGCCCTAGGTTTGCCTCATTTTGAGGATTCCAATGATGTTGGGCCTTGATGTTCAGCAGTCGGTGCTTCTTAACTCCAGCAGACTCTTTGAGGGCATTAATCAGGACCAACCAACCCCCATCTGGGCCACTCGGGGTTCACTCCATCCCTGATTAAAGGGATGAGGGAGTCCTAGATCACACCCCTCTCCAGAGGTGTAGGTGTGTGGAAGGATGAATAATCTTATGTGTAATGGATGTATCTGTTTGTTTAGCCCTGTAAACTACCTAGACTGGCCTCTGTCGCCAGGATTTCCTCCTTTGGAACTCCTCCAGTCTCTTTGTCAGCACCCTAGGAGGGTCTAAGGTTTGGTAATCTCTAAGACTGTTTCCAAGTGGGTCGTACAGACAATCCATCAGCTGGCTTACTAACTAGCGTAGATGTTGTTCCCCAAAAGAGTTTGGGCACACAACAACAGGGCCGTGGCATCCTCCCCAGCCTTCCTGAAAGGAGTCAGCATTTCACATATTGTTAAGGTTGTCTCATGAGCGACACCATCCACATTTGCCTCTCAGTAGAGTCTGTATATCAGAGCTGCAGCCAATGCTGTTTTGGCAGGGCACACATCAAAGTTATAATGAGGTTCTGAAATGGCCCAAGTGAGCCCAGGTGGTGCTCACAACCTTCTGATAAACACAGAGCCAATTGCTTCACCTTTCTCTTTGCTGAAAGAGAACTGAGCTGCAATGAGGAAGCACGCTGCAAAGTCATCTTTTCTCCTCTGTGGTGAAGGCCAATCAGATGGGAAGGCAGGATGATGCCTGTCCCTGCCCAGCTCCTGATTGGCCAGCACCCTGGAAAACCAAAGTTTAGATCGCAGCTTGATTTCTGGTTGGAGTTTAACTCTGCAGGAGCCCAGAGGAAGGTAAAGCAATTGGCTCCATGTGTATCAGAGGGTTCCAAGCACCAGCTGGGCTCACATGGCTTGTTTTGGAACTTCCTGGTTCTGAAATGAAATGTCCATCCCTAATGATACGGACTAGCCAGGGACTGAAAGGGGACTAGATAGGGTCTAGATATGGATTGCAGAAGGTTCAGCTGAACAATAAAATGAACATATAACTCTTTTGTGTTTAAAATCAAAGAGAAATATCAAATTCAAGTGCAGTATATGATTTGAGGATTCTTTATGTTGCTACTTAATTAAACTACAGATTTACTTTGAAATTTTAAAGCAAGTGTCTGTCTTCTGTCTATTTAGTAGATAAGTCATAATTGCTTTGGAAATGGTGCAGCAGAAAAAGAAAAAAGGTCACAACACTGTTACAACGAGTAGCAGGGGTTCTAAAATCCAGGTTTGCTCCAGTAAGCTTGCTAAACACCTGTGTGTGTGTATTCACAGAAGACCATGAAGAAGAAAGAGAAGTTACTTTCCTGTAAATATCATTGTTTGAATGTTCCTTCTGTGAATTCACACTCATGGGTTTCCTTCTGCTCCTGCATCAGATTACTCCGAGCTTTAACTGACCTTTAATGACAATCCCGGATGGATCTCCTCCCTTTCATATAAGAGGCCCTCTGGTGCTTTGCCCTCTCAGTTCGGACTCCTTGCCCGCCACTGTGGAGGGAACACAAAACACAAAATGCCCTGATCGAGAGGGGGGGCTGGGCAGGTAGTGTGTGAATGCACAAAATGACCCCTCAAGGATCGATAGCTACCGGTTAGTCACTTTTCTTTCTGGGCAAATATGTCAAGACACAAGAGCAAAATATCTTTTTTCCCTTCCACCCAGGCTTCTTCTTCCCATTTGGGAGCCAGGAGGGAGTCGATGCCTCCCAAGGAGGGCCTGCCTTCTGCTTGTGCTGAGCCTCCCTGGAAGCCACGTGTCTCCTCCACACACAGGCTGCCTTGGCCGGGAGAGTGAAATATTGGATAAATCCTTGCCTTTCCCGTGTTCTCTCTCTCTCTTGCCGCCTCCTTCCCACGTGCAAACCCTTCCTCCTCCTCCTCCTCCTCCTCCCCCCCCCCCCGCGTTTGGCCTTTGTTCTGTCCCGGGGATCCCTGTGTGTAGAAGGGGGGGGCTAGTCCTCCTCCCTCCCTCCCTCCCTCCAAAGGCTCCTCCTTCCCTTTGATCAATTGCCCTCCCCCTCCCCCTCCCGTCATGAAAAGAGCCTGATGGTGAACATAGATCCACGAAGATGGAGGAGGAGCTCTTCCCCTTGGCCCTCTCTCGGAACCGGAAGTGGGAACCGCCTGCTGCTCCCCCCCTTTTCACCCCCCCCACCTCTTGGGTCTCTCTGGGGAGGCGCGTGGATACTGAGCAGCGTGTGAATCCCTTTCTCGTGTCCGGGCACGTGGAAGGCGGTGGGTGCTCGAGTGGGGGGGGCGGGAGGGGTTACGGAGGGAGGGGCTGCAAGGAGGGGGGGTTCTCG
The DNA here is from genome assembly GCA_037367305.1 of Phrynocephalus vlangalii. Classification (NCBI taxonomy): domain Eukaryota; kingdom Metazoa; phylum Chordata; class Lepidosauria; order Squamata; family Agamidae; genus Phrynocephalus; species Phrynocephalus vlangalii. Next base: position 7,032 of record JAWVWN010006265.1, on the reverse strand, counting down.
CCTCCCCCTTTCCAACTCCCAAGAGGGGGGGGAATCAAAGGAGCTCCTCTGGAAATGCAGGTGGTGTCGGAGGGGTTCCATCGCCTGGTCAGGCTGGGTTTTTTTCCTTTGAAGGATGATGATGATGCTTTTTTTCGTGGGGGGTGCGGGGGGTTCCTGGATTTTTAGAGGGAGAGATTGATGGGTCAGCTGGGATGTCGAAGGGTCAAGATCCTTAACCGGACTGTTTGTGGTGTTTTGTGTAAGAAGGGAACGAGATAAAAGGAACGGGGAGGGGGGTAAAATCTCCAGGCGGGCCCTGGATCGAAGCTGCTCCACCGCCCTCCTTTTGCTAGAAACACGTCCCTGTGTAAGGATACAACTCTCCCCCCAAGAAAGAGGGCCAGGTGGGTGTGAGGAAGAGGAGGAGGAAGGGGGGGCGTTTGGGGGCAGCAGAAACGGGTTTTGGGAGGGAAGGATCCTTTTCCAGTTGGAGGGGTTGTTTCTGCACCTCTTCTTCTGCCCCCCCCCACTCCTCCTCTTATGAGATTCCTATTGACAGCTTGATTGAGTTTCTTATAAAGACCCTATTTTTATCCAGAAACAGTCAAGTGGCTGTTGGTTCAGTGGTCCTTGTCTGGGTGGAGGACCCAGCAGAGATGGAGGGCAAAGCGGACCCTCCTCAAGGTCCCAATTCTGGGCAAGGGATCAACTGCAGGTGAGGTGAGAGACTTGTGGGGGGTGGGGGTGGGGAACCTCCTTGTTGTTATGGCTGTTCTGAATGAACAATCCTATTTTATTTTCCTCTGAGAGGAAGGAGGGTCAGAGAAGGACTTTCTTGGGCCTGGAGGTTAATATAGGAATAAAGTCCTGGCCAGCAGGGAGAAAGTCAGGTTTGGGTGCAAAGAGGGTGGTGGTGGTGGTTGGATGGCCTCCCAGTGAGTATAAGACTGGAATATGTAGGTGGCTGGAGAAAGAAGGAAATGGGTCACACTGGAAGGATCCAGTGATGCAGAGGGTTACTGCCCTTTCCCCAGAATTGGATTCAGTCATTGTAACCATTGTCATCCTAAAACAATGTTGGTGAACCAATGACAAAGGCGGCCCTTGGAGCCCTTTCTGTGGGGCCCCCAATATCGCCCCTTTCACAGCCGCCTGTATTCAGGTTAAATCGCTGTGTTTGGCACTTTGCAAAAAAGGAGTGAGTTTTGAATGGCAATTTGGGCCCTCGGCCATTAAAAGGTTTCCCATCACTGTCCTAGAATGATCTAAGAGGGATCCCATGGATCATTAAATCCACTCCCTGACAAGGAGGCACAGTGAAGGACTGGATTCCGCAAACTCACTCTTCACAGCCAGAGACTTAAACTATTGAGCTTTTCAGTGGTTTCTAGGATGCGGTACAATTTATTGTGTTGCATTCGATGGACTTCTGTAACCGAAGCCCCAATGATCCAAGGAAACAGTCAGGCTGCCAGCTTCTAAACAGAAGGGCTTCTAAACCACCCTGTGAGGATGCAACAGAAACACACCTGAAGATAAGGGGGAAACTAAAGCTAATTTTGTGAAAATCGTCCTGTGGGGTTTGAAAAATTCTCCTTTATTACCGGAAGGATTTCAAGAGAGACTTTTGAACTCTCCCATTCTTCACAACAACAGTTCAGCAAGAGAGTTTAATCTCTGTCTTCTTAGGCTCCCCTCCGATTTGCAAGTGTCCAATATTGCTTTAAAATGGGCTCTTGCAGAAGTAGAGAAGCCATTTATGTCCCAACCTCCAAAAAATATGTTGTTCTGCCATGGTTCCTTGATTGAGTCAGTCCACCTCATGTTTGGTCTTCTTTCTCCTTTTCCTGCTGTGTTTAAACCTTGCTTTGCATGATTAGCTTTTAAAAAAATATTGGCTGTAAAATAGGAAGGATTCTTTTCTGCTATAAAGATTTCTTTAAAACTATGCTTAAAGTCATATGATTGAAATTAATGAGATAATCCAGCAAGGCGCCTCATGAAAAGTAAAGAAAACAGCCTTAGAAGAGATGATAACTGAAAGGCAGTTGGCAAAGAGGGGCACCAAATGGGAGGCATAGTTAACTGCCTAATGGAAGCCACAGACCTCCAAGCAGGGTTGAGAATGGTAGACCATGTGGGGCGTTATAAAAGCATGAACTCTCTCTACCCCAGAGCCTATTTAATGACAGATACACAACCACAACCACTGCAGCTCCATTGGTTTTGATCCATTCTCCATTAACTCTCCATCAAACTCCTCTGATTCATTTACATGAGATATTGTGCTTCAATATTCATGATTAAAAATCTCAGAAACTCACCTAATGTTGTCCTGCAATTTCATTGCTAGCAGGAAACAGGATACCAGCCTCTGATAGCGAATTCCACCTGAATGTTGATAGCACTGATGTCCGGTGTCTAGAGAGCCTCTACAATATTCTCTCTCTGGTACTCATTACCATTTGGAGAAAGACACTAAGCACATCCCCCCCCCAAAAAAAACCCGAGAACTTGACTTTCATTTCTCATCAGTTAAGTACTGACTACTTAAAGCAGAAGGGAAATAATTATGGCTGGGATTTTAAAAACAAATTCTGTAGGTATCCTTTACCTTAAATAGTATTGTGCCCAAATTTCTTCTTATAGAGGATCAAGTAATGGGGGTTAATTTACCCAGTTAATCGGTCATATCTATGCTTGAATTCATTGTAGTCTCATATGAAGAAGAGTGCATTTGACTTTGAATTTCAGATCCAGAGAATGGAGGCCTTAAATTTTATTCTCATATCTGTGAAGATTCTCATTCGTCCAGGTGAGGTTATCCGGCAGTTAAGTCAGGGCAACTGAGCTTCTTTCCTTCTAAAGTCGAGACATTTCGCTCCTTGGCTTTGTCGGTCTGGGGACGTTTGGTGACAGGCCTCCAATTTATTGGAGCCCTTGCTTTCACCCCACCCTGGTCTGAATCGGCTGCACCATGTTATCTGCTGTTAGCTTTAATATTGCCTTCTAATGCTATACGATGCCCCTCAATTCCCTGTTTCTCAAACTGAATGTGTCTCAATTGTATTGGACTGTCTATTGTCCTTCATTACTATAAGCCACCCTGGCTCCTTTCCCAAGGAGAAAGGCGGGGTAAAAATACTCAATACAAACTCTTGGTCTAGATTAGTGTTTCCCAATTTTGAGTAATCCAGGGGTTCTTAGACTGCAACTCCGGGACACCTTTGCCACTAGACCTGCTGACCAGTATTTGTGGGAACTGAAGTCCAAGAAAATCTAGAGACCCGGAGTTAAAAATGGCCTAGATCCTCTCCTTAGGAGGTGCAATGCTTTGGAAATCCTTCGATGCAAGGCAGAAACGCAGCTGAAAAATGAGCCAGAGGCGCCTTGAAGGAAAATAAAATCCTGTAGGCAAGAACGTTGACTTACTTTGTGGGGTGGCCTCTTTGTCACTCCTCCCAAAACTTATGACAGCCTTGAGGAGGTCAAGTGTGTTCCCAGACTTTGGAACTCCCTCCCGCTGGAGGCCAGGAATGCTCCATCTCTGCTGTTTTTCCAGAAGTAGGCAAGGACCTTCCTCTTCAGGCAACCTTTCCCTGAATGAGGGTCTACCTGATACTGTATGACATTCAGAAATATTACCATGCATCAGCACTATGCATCCATCATTCAAAATGCATATTCTTCTTTTGACAGGTTCTTTGTAGCTTTACTGTTACCTTTGATTGTTATAAGATGTCTCTTATAATTCCCTGTTCCTTACTTGAGTATGTCTTAAATGTCCTGAGCTGTATATTGTCCCTCATTACTGGACGCTGCCTTGGATCCTTTTCCGAAGAGAAAGGTGGAGTAAAAATAGTGAGGGAGGGAGGGAGGGAGGGAGGGATGGGTGGATGGATGGATGGATGGATGGATGGATGGATTGATAGATAGATAGATAGATAGATAGATACATAGATAGATGATAGATAGATAGATAGATAGATAGATAGATAGATAGATAGATAGATAGATAGATAGATAGATAGATAGATAAAAGTCAATTAAATTAAAAGGGGGACAGGTCTTCTCTCTTTTCTGCACTGGAAGTGATGCAGTAATTCTCCTTCTGTAATTCTTTTCCAAGAAACCCTGTTTCCAATTAAAAAAATTGTGTTCCATATTTATATGTTAGTACTGGCATTTCCCAAATTATCTCTGTCAGAGGAGAGAGAGAGAGAGAGAGAGATTTTTACGGTGATTTTCCCTTTCTGCTACCGGTGTCTCTTTTAGGAGGTGGTCTCGAGTTTCACCAATACTGAGTGGAATCTTCTGGATCCAGAAGTCTGATTTTTAAAAACTCTGTGCAAAGACATCCCGTTGGAGGTTTCTGAAAACAAGGGCTCCCCAGGTAAGGATCCCTTTGCCTTTGGGCATAAGTTGTAAGAACATAAGAAGAGCCATGCTGGATCAGGCCAAAGGCCCATCTAGTCCAGCTTCCTATATCTCACAGTGGCCCCACTAGATGCGTTGGGAGTGCATGAGACTAGATCTCTGTCTCCTGATACCACTCCCTTGCATCTGGCCCTTGAAGTACCTGGTTTTAAGCCTGGAGATGACACATCTCCATCATGGTTTGTAACCTGTGATGGACTTTTCCTCCAGGAATCTGTCCAATCCCCTTTTGAAGGCATCCAGCCAGATGCCATCACCACATCCTGTGGCAGGAAGTTCCATAGACTAACAACGCGGAAAAATATATATTCTTTTGTCTGTTCTTACTCTCCCAGCCCTCAATTTGAGTGTTTTTTCCCCTAGTTCTGGTATTTTGTGAGAGGGAGAAGAGCTTCCTTCTATCCACTTGACTCATGCCCTGCATTATTTGGTACGTCTCAATCATATCCCCCCTCAGGCACCTTTTTTCAGACTAAAGAGCCCCAAATGTTTTAGCCTTTCCTCATAAGGGAGGTGCCCCAGCCCAGTAATCATTTTAGTCACTCTCTTCTGCACCTTTTCCAGTTCCACTACGTCTTTCTTGAGATGCAGTGACCAGAATTGCACAGAATACTCCAGGTGGGGCCTTACTATTGTTTTGTATAATGGCATTATAATGTTGGCTGTTTTATTTTCAGTCCCCTTTTTGATAATCCCTAGCATGGAATTGGCCTTCTTCACCGCTGCCACACATTGGGGAGACACCTTCATGGAGCTTTCCACCAACACACCAAGATCTCTTTCCTGATCTGTCACGGATAACTCAGAGCCCGTGAGTTGATAGATAAAGTTTAGATTTTTTACCCCAATATGCATTACTTTACATTTGGCTACATTAAAACTCATTTGCCGTTTCGTAGCCCATTCCCCCAGTTTGTAGAGATCCTTCTGGAGCTCTTCACAATCTTCTCAGGTTTTTACCACACAGAAAAGTTTTGTGTCATCTGCAAACTTGGCCACCTCACTGCTTATCCCTGTCTCCAGGTCATTTATGAACAGATTGAAAAGGACCAGTCCCAGGACAGATCCCTGGGGCACACCGCTTTTCACCTCTCTCCATTCTGAAAATTTCCCATTGACACCTACTCTTTGTTTCCTGGATATCAACCAGTTCTCAGTCCATAAGAGGACTTGCCCTCTTATCCCCTGACTGTGCAATTTTCTCAGCAGCCTCTGGTGAGGGACTGTGTCAAAAGCCTTTTGAAAATCCAGATAGACTATATCAGGGGTGGCGAACACGCGGCTCGCGAGCCGCATGCGGCTCCCGGACAAAATAAATGCGGCTCTTTGCCGCCGCCGCCACGACCCCCCCGCCGCCGCGACCCCCCGCCCCCCCGCAATCGCCCCCGCCCCGCCGCCGCCGCCGCGACCCCCCCCCACAATCGCCCTCCTCAATCGCCCCCGTCCCACCATCGCCGCCGCCGCTGCGACCCCCCGCAATCGCCCCCGCCCCACCAGAAAGAAAGAAAGAAAGTAAGGAGGGAGGGAGGGAGGGAGAAAGAAAGGAAGGAAGGAAGGAAGGAAGGAAGGAAGGAAGGAAGAAGGGAGGGAGGGAGGAAGGGAGGGAGGGGGGGAAGAAAGAAAGAAAGAAAGAAAGAAAGAAAGAAAGAAAGAAAGAAAGAAAGAAAGAAAGGAGGGAGGGGAGGAGAAAAGGGAAAGAAAGAAAGAAAGGAGGGAGGGAGGGAGGGAGGGGGGAAGAAAAGGGAAAAGAAAGAAAGAAAGAAAGAAAGAAAGAAAGAAAGAAAGAAAGAAAGAAAGAAAGAAAGAAAGAAAGAAAGAAAGAAAGAAAGAAAGAGAAAGAAGGGAGGGAGGGGGGAAGAAAAGGGAAAGAAAGAAAGAAAGAAAGAAAGAAAGGAGGGAGGGAGGGAAAGAAAGAAAGAAAGAAAGAAAGAAAGAAAGAAAGAAAGAAAGAAAGAAAGAAAGAAAGAAAGAAAGAAAGAAAGGAGGGAGGGGGGAGAAAAGGGAAAGAAAGAAAGAAAGAAAGAAAGAAAGAAAGAAAGAAAGAAAGAAAGAAAGAAAGAAAGAAAGAAAGAAAGAAAGAAAGAAAGAAAGGAGGGAGGGAGGGAGGGGAAATCATTCTTGGAAATCATTGTTCCTAGTTATTGTATTGACTTGTTGTTTTGTTATTATTGTTGTAAACCGCCCTGAGTCCTTTTGTGGGAAATAGAGCGGTATATAAGCGTAAATAATAAATAAATAAATAAATAAATAAAAGGGAAAGAAAGAAAGGAGGGAGGGAGGGCGGGAGAAAGAAAGAGAGAAAGAAAGAAAGAAAGAAAGAAAGGGGGAGAAGGAGGAAGGGAGAGAGAGAGAAAGAAAAAGAAAGAAGGGAGAAAGGAAGGAAGGAATGGAGGGAGGAAGGGAAGAAGGAGAGGAAGAGGAAGGAACAAAGAAAGAAAGAAAGAAGGATGGAGAAAGAGGAAGGGAGGAAGAAAGTAAGTAAAGGAAGGAGGGAGGGAAAGAAAAAGAAAGGGAGAGAAGGAGTGAGGGAGAGAGAGGAAGAACAAAAGGAGGAGGAGGAAGGAAGGAAGAAAGAAAATGAGGAAGAAAGGAAGAAAAAGAAAGGGAGGGAGG
>JAWVWN010006264.1:12500-73660 GCA_037367305.1 Phrynocephalus vlangalii | reverse complement strand
ACTTTATTGTTCACGACCCTTCTACATTGTTGAAGAAAACTCTATTTCTTCTTCTTTTTTCTGTCCTCTCTCTCCCAGCCCTCAATTTGAGTGTATGTCCCCTGGGTGAGAGGGAGTAGAGCGTCCCTCTATCCACTTGACTCATGCCCTGCATTATTTTGCATTGAACACTTTACCGATGCCCTGCATTATTATCAATCAGCATCCTATCCCTGGGAGGACTTGGGAGAGGCATCATCCCCCCCACCTCCACGGCCCCTTCTGCGCCCCTTGGGTCCAGAGAGCGGACATCACCTACCTGTGTCCGTCCCCCTTTGTCAGTCCACCTGAAACCCAATCCCAAGCACCGGAAAAAAACAGGGAAATGGGGCAGAAGGGGAGGGAAGGGAAGGTGGAAGAGGGAAGGAGGGTGTAAGGAGGAGGAAGAGGAGGAGGGGAGAGGCAAACGGCGCTCCTCCCGCGGTGCGTCCTGGGAATTGTATTTCCCAACGCCCTTCCTTGCCGTGGCAGGCGGCGGCCAGCCGAACTACAACTCCCAGGAGCCTCCGCGGCCAAGCCCGGGGAAAACGATCCCCTGGCATTAAAGGCGACGCGGCCCTGGAATTGCTGCTGGGCTTTGGAGGGAATTAAAAAAAAATCCCTTAGAAAATCGGGCTGCAAAGCGGCACTCTCCGCTAGCGCCGGCTGCGCCAATCCCTCAGGCGCCCTTGGGGTTCAGGCGCCCTGGTTCATTGAACCACAAACGCCTATGGGAAAGTCGCCCCTGAGCAAAAGGACCCCCCACCCCAGAAGGAGGAGGAGGTCTGTGCAATTGGGGTGGGTGGGAGGAAGGGATGCCTTGGGGGAGGAAGGGCGTGTGGGGGGCGGCTAAGGAAGGAAAAGGAAGGCCCCCCTCCGTCTAAGACTCCCCCCATCACTTCTCCTTCCTTTCCTCTCGCCCTCCCCTTGATATGGAGGAGGAGGGAGGGGGGAAGACACTGAACAGCCCCCCCCCCCCGGAGGAATCAGGGCCCGATCCAGACAAAAAAAACCCCAAGCCCTCCTCCTTCCCTTTCTCGCTCCCCCAAAGGAAAAATGAGGGTGGGAGCAGCTTATAGATTCCCCCCCCCATGGAGGAGGAGGGGGAAAAGGGAGGGCACTCCAGGGGAGCAGGGAGGGGGGAGGGAATGGTGGGGGGGCGATCTCGGGAGGAGGGGTAAGGTGGGGGCTTGACTGGGAGGGAGGGAGGGAAGGAGAGGGGTGTCCGAAGTCTGCAGAGCCCCTCCCACAGGATATACTTCCCCCCCTCCAGAGACCCCCCCCAAACAGGATATACTTACCCCCCCAGAGACCCCCCAAACAGGATATACTCCCCCCCTCCAGAGACCCCCCAAACAGGATATACTTCCCCCCCTCCAGAGACCCCCCAGGCCCTGCCCCTCCACCCCGGCTGCTACGGCTTCAGGGAACACCCCCTCTGCCCCACGGACTGGCTTCTTTTTGTATGGGGGGGGTCAACCTACAAGGGGGGGGGCTGGGGAGGGAATGGATTGAAGGTCCAAGGAGGAGAGGGAGGGTGGTGTCCCCCCCTCGTTTCCACCCTCCCTGTTCCCCCCCAGTCAAGCGTCCCTGGCCCAGGGAGGGGTTTGAACCCCCAGTCTCATCATTGCCCACTTTATCCGGAGAGGGAGGGAGGGAGGGGTCCAGACCCACACAAGGGGGGGGATGAACTGGAGGAGCCCCGGGGCCTCCTGCTTCTCTGCACATGCACAGAGGGCTTCTCTCCCGCCCGCCCCCACCTGAGAACAGAAATCAGACAGGAAGGGGGGAGGGGAAGTCCAGGTCCCATGGCTCTCTGGCCGGTCCCAGCGGGATCCAAGGAAGAGCCCCACCCAAACTATGAACGTAGTCAGATAAATCCTACAACCCCCCCCCCAGGGTCAAGCCCTCCCCCCTCCCCGCAAGTGCCTTTCAAAGAGAAAATTGGGGTAAGATACTAGAAATAGCTAAATAGACTGGAGGGGGGGGATGATTTTCAGGACAGGTGGGGCCATAAGAAGTTTCTGATCTTGCTTCCGAATAATTTTCTTCTGAAATGAAGACTGAGGGGGAAAGAGGCCCGAGAATCTGGTTTGGGGTGTGTGGCTTGCCTGCATGGGGTGTTGTTCATCAGAAGTGGAAATAGATTCCCCCCCCCCCAAGAGCAGACCCTTCTGGGAAAGTCCTCCTGGTTGCCTTGCACAGCGTTTTTGTCCTGGTTTTTTGGTCCAGGGTGCACCATTCAGGGCCATTGGCTCTACAAAAGGCCCGTTCGTGGTTGCTGGATAGAAATCCCATCTCTTGGCCTCCCTTTTCAGCTGACCTGTTGTTAGAAGGGGGGGGGATCTTCAAGAGGGCCGGAGGTCAGGAGGTAGTCATGATGTAACCACAACTTTTAAAAATTCCAGGCTGGACTTCCTGTTATTATTTTGATTTTCCCTTTTCAGCAGCCAGGATCCTTTGAGGAGCTGATTCCATATTTCCCCCCACAGCGAAGGGGATCTACTGAATCCAGGACGGGGATCCCTGCCTGAGGGGGTCCCTTTGGGGTTCTGGGAATGAGGTCCGTCCAGGGAAGGGTCCCTTGGCCTCCTGCTTAAAGAGGAAGAAGGGTAGTTTTGGTTGTCCTGATGGGAGCCCCCCCCTCGAAAGAAGCTGCCTCCCCCCCCCATCATGCCTCCTCAAGAATGTTTTTATTTCTTTACTGATGGATTTCAATGGATTTAAAGGAGTTAAAACCCCTCGCCCACCTCGCCATATAAGCAGTGAAAGAAAAATGAAATATTGACCACCACCCCCCAAGACAGCCATGGGCCTGGACTCTAAATCAGGCATGCTCAAGCTTTGGCCCTCCAGATGATTTGGACCACAAATCCCATAGTCCTTTGTCACTGGCCATCTAAGGTTAGAATTCTGGGAGTTCTGGTCCAAAACATCAGGAGGGCCGAAGTTTGGCCATGCCTGCTCTAGATGAAGGAAGGGGGCTCGTCTCCAGACTCGGGGGGGGGGGGAGCCTTCCCACCCTCTCCTGCCGTGTTTTGCACTTGAACCCTTGGCGGGGCCGAAGGTTGGACCCCCGAGTTTCCGTTCTTCCCCTCTTCCTCTTCCTCTTCCAACGCCCTCCTCCAACCTTCGTTTGGCCCCCTGTCTCACTGTGGCCTCTCTGTGCCCAGGTCTTGTAGTTGCGTCCAGGGGAGCCGCCTATCCTTCCCTCATCCGTCCGCCCCATTTTTGTTTTTCACGGCCTCTGCCCCCCCCCCCCACCTCTCAATCCTCCTCCTCTTCTATTGCAGTGACGGTGAACCTTTTGGAGCCCGAGTGCCCCCGCGGCAGCCCGAACCCACTCGATTCGTTGCAAAGGGCCAACATGGCCATTTAACGTGAACACAGTGGTGCCAGGGAATTGGGGGTGATGGGACCTAGTGTGATTTCCCCAAGCTGTGATATTAATCGCACATCCCGGCTTTGCATTAGACCAGGCATGTCCAAACTTCAGCCCTCTAGATCAGTGGTCCCCAACCCCCGGTCCGCGGACCGGTGCCGGTCCGTGGACCAATCGGCACCGGGCCGCCCGGAGGGGCAGGGCGGGGAGAGGAGGCGAAACGGGAGGCCCCTTTGCATGCTGGGGAACGTAGTTTCTTGCCCCGCCCGCCCCTCCGTTTCCTGCCCAGCCTTCCGACTTCCTTCTTCCTGACGGGGCTGCCAAGCCTGCCGGCCCGTGGTAGTCTTCCCCCCACCCCCTCCCCACTGATTGCCGCAAAGCCTTTCTGGAGCGGTTCTCCCCCCACCCCCAGAGGGGAGCGCGCGAGCGAGCGAGGGCCGTTCCTCTGAGGCTGAGAGGAGGTGGTGGAGGGGGAGGGGGCGGGGCAGCGAAGGCGGCAGCCGCTGCTCCTCTAGTAACGGCAACGGCGGCGGCGGCGGCGGCACAGGCACGGTCGCAACCGCCGCCGCGGCTTCTGGCTGCGACCTTACTTCCTCTTCCGGGCGTGCGGGCCTTGGCGGTGGCGGGTCAGTCAGTCGGTCTTTTTGGAACCGGCGGCCTCCTCCCGCCTCCCCTTCCTCTTCAAGGGAAAGGGGGGACCAACTAAGGGGTTTTTCTCGCCCTCCCCCATCCCCCGGAGGAGCCGCCGCTGCCGCCTCTTCAACCACCCCGACCCTCGTCACTCCCCCACCCGCCACCTTAAGAGCCGCGGACGGGATGGAGACGGAGTCGGTGATTGTCAATCACCGTGATTGAGGACAAGAGAGAGAGAGAGAGAGAGAAATTCCGGTTCTCTCGTGCTCCTGCCTTCTAAGCTGCGGAGTGATTTCCACCACTTTTATTTCCCCCGTTAGAAGGGAGGGGGGGAAAGAGCGCAAAGGGCAGGAGGGAACGGCACACGCCGGACGGCCAGTGAGGGCGTGCGGGTGCGCGCGCGCGCGATGCGGCTCCATTGAAACTCGGGCTCGCCGGCCGTTAGTTGAGAGGGAGACGGTGGCCCGAGGGTGTGCGCGCGCCCGCTTGCCGGAGGAGGGGGGGAGAGAGATGGGGGAAAATGTGGTTCCTTTCAGCGTGTGGCTGGGCTGAGGTGGAGGAGAGCGACGGAGCCGGAGCCAGGGGACGGTGGGGGGTGGGGGAGAAAGAAGGGGAAAAGGAGGGGGGAAAGCCGAGGACGGGGGGGGGGGAAGGGAAGCTTTGGGGAGTGGCTGCCCCTGAGCTAGAAAGCTGAAGGGAGGAAAAAATAAGAAAGAGGAAGCCAGAAATTGTTGAAAAGCCCCAAGGCACTCACAGAAGCAGGGATTGTGTGTGTGTTTGTGTGTGTGCGTGTGTGAGTCGCGTTGAGATGAAGGGTGACCTGTGAGGGTGGGTCCCTTCCTTCTTTTCTTTCTTTCTTTCTGGGTGGTGGTGGTGGTGGTGGTGGTGTGCCTGCCTGGCTAAAGCCTCTCTGGACAGCATCCCCATCATCATCATTATTGTTTCTGGAAGGAGGACTTAAGAAGAAGAAGAAGAAGAAGGGTGTCTTCGGGAGAGCTTGTCTTCCCCTCCCTCCTTTTCCTCTTTAATCCTGGGTGGGGGTGGACGAAGAAGAGCCAGGGCTGATCTTGTCTGCGGAGCATGTCAGTTGCAGGGTGTGTGTGTGTGTGTGTGTGTGTGTGTGTGTGTGTGTGTGTGTGTGTGTCTTGGTGGATGGGGATCAGGCTAGATTGGGAAGGCGAAAGAGCGATCTCTTTCCCCTGAGCTCGCCTGGGGAGGGGGGGGGAGAGAAAAGCAACTTGTTGGAAAGGGGTGGGGAAGGGAGAATGTGGCTTCTGCTCTCCGTGTCACGTTCGCGCTTTTCCGTGGCCGGGGGGATAAGATTAGCTCGGGAAGCGCTTCTCGGGGTCGGGGGCTCCCTCGCCAGCGTATTTGTGCACGCTTGCCTTGCTGGCTGGTAGCGTGGCTGCTGCAGACGGGAAGTTTGCAGCGGGTGAGGAGGGAGAGGAAAGAGAGGCTTGTGTGGCTGATGTAGGATCGCTCCTTTCCCCTCTTCTCCTTCCTCTTCCTCTTCTGCTCAGAGAGAGGAGGAAGAAGGAGTCTGTGAGAGGCATTGGGAGGGGTGGCGGTGGGGGGCTGAAGCAGAAAATGAACATCGCCGGGCTCGCGATCGCTCCCTTTTTTGATGAGGTGGGTCACGAAGTGTCGGTTGTCGCTGTAGCCCTGATTCCTTTGTGTGTGTGTGTGTGTGTGTGTGTGTGTGTGTGTGTGTGTGTGTGTGTGTGTGTGTGTGTGTGTGTGTGTGTGTGTGTCAAAAGTACGTTGTGATCTGGGGTTGTGCAACCTATCTGTGTGAAGCGGGGTTTTCTGCAGTGACAGCAACCAAAACAAAACAAGCGGGCCACGGAAAAATTATCTAACATTTACCGGTCCGCGGCGATAAAAAGGTTGGGGAGCACTGCTCTAGATGATTTGGACCGCAACTCCCACAGTCCTTTGTCATTGCAATCTAAGCTTAGAATTCTGGGAGTTGTGGTTGTGAGGGAAACTTCTCAGAAGGGAAGAGAGGAACCCCTGCACGCACTGATGAGTGGCTGGAGAAACAAGGGCGCAAAGGGGAGATCGAGAAACAACCAACATTGTCACCTGTGGAGAGGGTTATGTGGTGGAAGGGATACTATGACGCCCTCAAAATAATTGAGCAACAGAAGGAAAGGGAGAAGGAAGAGGACCCGGGTCCAACAAGAAGTAAGGAGAAGGACAAGGCGGGAAATCCCGACCAATCAGCTCCTGTGGAGGTGGGGTTCGGGGTTTGTAAAAAGGGCAGCAAACGGGTGCTTCCAGAAGGATGGGAGTGGGTGTGGATGGAAGATCCCTGGACAGGGAACTGGGAGCAAATGATGATCCCCCATAAGGAGGCTGAAAGCTACCGATGCCGGGCCCACAAACAGGGGTGCTCCTATTGGGGAGAAAAGGAGTACCGGGAATACAACAGAAAACGCAAGGAGATCCGCAAAGAGATTGAGCTGGAAGAATGGCTGGCAAAGATCCGGATGGAAGCCGAGGCTGGGAAACTGGACCCCCGGGAGGACTTGACCCAGAGACCCGACTATCCTTTACGCACACTCCAGCGGAGGCATCCTGGTCAAAGGTCCACTTCGGAGTTGGGGTGCAAGTGGGAAGGCCCAACCCTTTGGTGAAGGAGATTGGGCCGCAAGTGGAGGGGCTGAGGCTCTCCGAGACGGAGGAGGAGATCAGTGGTGGAACCAGCCATCCCCAGGTGGCGGTGGGGAACTTGATTACCTTCTAAAGACACCCATCTCTGGAGGGAAAAATAATCTGTTTATAACCAATGTTAAGAATGTTGAACCTGTTGATAGAAGAAAAACCTCATTTATTGTTGAAGAGCCAAATAAAAGTTCTGTTTGTTCATTCCGAGAGAGGCCTTCGTTAAAACTGGACCAACCCGGAACCCTCACAGTGGTCCAAAGCATCAGGAGGGCCGAAGTTTGGACATGGCTGCATTAGACTCTTATCTAAGGTATGTGGAATAGAGTCACAACAATTCTCTTAGAGCACAGAAATCCAGCTGCCATTGGCCAATTGCCATCACGTGACATCTGGAAGATTTTTGGAAGAAGAGACGGGAGCCGTGGTTTTCCTGAGGGTCGCTTTGAGGGAGGAGGCTTGCTTCAGTTAGGCAGAGTTAGGATTAACTGAGAAGAGTCAGAGGGACTCAATGTCACTGGTCAGAGAGAATAACTTAGCTTTTTTGTTGCTTTCCAGGGAGACAAGTGCATATCTCGGGTCTGAGAAGTATTTTGGTCTTTTTTGAACCTATTTGCAAGTACATTGGTACCTCGTATAAAGGAATTAATTATGTTAAGCAAAAATTCCTTTATACAAATTTCCCACAGGAATGCATTGAAAATGGAGTAATCCCATTTTTATATTGTACGTATCCCCGGTAGCAGGCTCAAGGTTCACTCAGCCTTCCATCCTTCCGAGGTTGGTAAAATGAGTACCCAGCTTGCTGGGGGGGGGGGGGGAATGTGTAGCTTGCACTCTGTAATTAAAATTGTAAACCGCCCAGAGACTACTTGTAGTAGTATGGGGCGGTATATAAGCAGAACACTTTATTTGCCCATAGGCAAATGGGGGGGGGGTTACGAAAAAGCTTCTCCCTCCCTCCTTTTTCCTTGCGGGTGGGGGGGAGAGAAAAGGGAAGGCGGGGGGAGGTTCGGGGGTTAAAGGGGGCCAATTTACGCCTCTCTTTCTCTCTCCAGACCCCCCTCCCCACGGATTCCATCAGCAACGCCCCCCATCCTCCTTCCCCCCATTGGCATTGCAACCCCCCCACTGCAATTGCACCACCCACCTCCTCCTCCTCCTTCTTCTTCTGGGGGGGGGGTTTCTCTTTTCCTCCCCTCCTTCCAGGAACCACAGACGAGAGCCTTATCTTTTTTTGGGGGGGGGGGGGTTAATAGTCTCGTGGAGAAGAGGCCCCTCCCTGGGAGCCTTTCACTTCCTGCCTCTCTAGGAAGCGGGACTCGCTGCCTTTCCCCCCTTGGCGGACCGAATACTGCCCCCCCTCGCTGGCCCAGCCCCCCCTCTCCAACGTTCCCCCTCCTCCCCCCATTGCACTCTCCCCCCACCTTTGCACTTGGGGGGTGTCTCTCCTTCCCAACACAAAGGCGGAGCAGAGGGGGGTGGGGGTGTTCATTATAGCCCTCGTCAAGAGCACCTCCTTCTCCCCCACCCCACAATCCCTGGGGGGGGAGCCTTCATTTCTGCCCCCTCCCCCGCCACTCTAGGGAGCCTCACTCGCTCCTCTGGGCGTCCCTTTTTGTGTGTGGGGGGAGGAGGAGTGGGGAGGTCGTGCCATGTGGTGGGGTGGGGGGTGGCGCGAGTAATGGAGGGGGGTCTCTAGGGGGAGGGAGGGGAGGTTTCACCCCTCTTGATCTCCCCCCCCCCCCACTGGCAGGACCGGGGACTCGAACCATCGCCGGAGGAGGAAGAGGAGAGCAGACATAGGAGGGCGCGCCCACAGTACTCCTCCTCCCCCTCCCCCCCAATAAAAGGCTCTGGAGAGCAAAAGGAGAAAGGAGGTCTGTGCAATTGCGGGGGGGGGCATTGCTATGGGGGGGAGAGGAAGGGATGCCTTGGGGGAGGAAGGGCGTCAGGGGGGCGGCTAAAGAAGGAAAAGGAAGGGGCTTTGCTGATGAAGCCCCCCCCCCACTGCACCCTCCTTTGGGGGGCGGTGGGAGAAGGAGGCGTCAAGTTGCCCCCTCCCTCTAAGACTACCCATCACTCCTCCTTCCTTTCCTCTCGCCCTCCCCTTGATATGGAGGAGGAGGAGGGAGGGGGGACACTGAACACCCCCCCACACACACTTGGAGGAATCCGGCCGATCCAGGCAAAAAACAAACAAGCCCTCCTCCTTCCCTTTCTCCCCCCCCCCCCCAAGGAAAAAGGAAGGTGGAAGCAGCTTTTAGGGTTGGACTAAGGGAGGTTGTCTTGTTCCTTTAATAGATTCCCCCTCCCAGGAAGAGGAGCGGGGAGGGGGAGGGGCACTCCATGGAGGGGGGGAGGGAATGGTGGGAGGGGGGATCTCGGGAGGAGGGGGGGCTTGACAGGGAGGGAGGGAAGCAGGGGGGTGTCCGAAGTCTGCAGACCCCCCCAACAGGATATACTCCCCCCCTCCGGAGACCCCCAGGCTGGATCTCACCCTCTGCCCCACAGAGTTGCTTCCTTTTGTATTGGGGGGGGGGGGTCAACCTACAAGGGGGGGGGGCTGGGGAGGGTAGGGAGAGGAGGTCCAAAGAGAGAGGGAGGGAGGGTGGTGTCCCCCTCCTTTCCACCCTCCCTGCTCCCCCCCAGTCAAGCGTCCCTGGCCCAGGGAGGGGTTTGAACCCCCAGTCTCATCATCTGGAGAGGGAGGGAGGGAGGGAGGGGTCCAGACCCACACAAGGGGGGATGCCTTGGAGGAGCCCCGGGGCCTCCTGCTTCTCTGCCCATGCGCAGAGGGCTTCTCTCCTGCCCCCCTCTCAAAAGCAACACAAGCCCAGCCCATGGGGTCCCCCAAACCCCCTTTCCTGCCCCCCCCCCAAAGAGCTGACGTAGACTGGAAGACAGAAGGGGAGTCCAGGGCTCGTTGCTCTGGCCAGTCCACCCCCCCCCCGGGATTCAATGAATGGCTGCACCCAAACTATGAATGTAGCCAGAAAATCCTGGACCCCCCCCCCGAGGATCCCCCCCAAATGCCTCTCAAAGAGAAAACCAGGGACCGACTGCAGGAGAGGTGGGGTGATTCCCTCCCTTCTCTCTCCCTCATGAGAAATTTCGCATCTTGCTTCCGAACAATCTTCTGAAACGAGGGGGTGGTGGGCAAGAGGCCAGAGAAGCGCGGGGGGGGGCTTCCCTTCATGGGGCGTTTCTCCATCAAAACCTTCTAGCAACTCCTCCTGGCTGCCTTGCAGAGCATCCCCCCCCCTGGTGTTTTTGTCCAGGAGGCGCCATTCAGGACCATTGGCTCTACAAAAGGCCGCCTCCTGGTCCCTGGATAGAAACCCCGTCTCTCGGCCTCCCTTTTCGGCTGACCTGTTGGTAGAGGGGGTGGGGGGATCTTCAAGAGGGCCGGAGGTCGGAAGGGAGTCAGTCATGGTCGCCACAACTGACCCAAATCCCAGCCTGGCCTTCCTGTCATTAATTTGATTTTCCCTTTTCAATGGCCAGGATCCTTTGAGGAGGTGATTCCGTATTTCCCCCCAACAAAGAGTTGGATCTACTGAATCCAGGAGGGGGATCCCTGCCTGAGGGGATCCCTTTGGGCATTCTGGGAAGGAGGTCCATCCAGGTAAGGGTCCCTTGGCCTCCTGGTTAAAGAGGAAGAAGGGTAGTTTTGGTTGCCCTGATGGGAGGGCCCCCCTCCAAGGAAGCTGCCTCCCCCCCCCAATCATGCCTCCTCAAGAATGTTTTTATTTCTTTACTGATGGATTTCATGCATTTATATGCTATGACTCCTCTGGGTCATTTACAGGAGTTAAACCCCCTCGCCCGCCTCGCCACACGACCAGAATGTGTGTAGAACAACAGAGAATAAAGCTGGTAAGATCTGGGTTTGAGCAGCCATGTTTTAGTGCCACTCTTGGGTCCATCCTTCCAAGGTCGGTAAAATGAGTACCCAGCTTGCTGGGGGGGGGGCAATGTGTAGCCTGCACACTGTAATTAAAAAAATTGTAAACCGCCCAGAGACTACTTAAAGTGGTATTGGGCGGTATATAAGCACAACACTTTGCTTTGCTTTTATTTATTTATTATTTATTTGTTGCATTTATATACCGCTGCATCTTCCTATAGTTACTCGGGGCGGTGAACAATAAAAACGAACAGGGAAGACAAGCATAAAAATGAGCAGGGAGCAATTAAAGTGGGGAGGAACCATACCCCCCCACAAGAGATGGCATTGGCGGCGAGCAAAATAAAATAAATTAAAATGAATAAAAGTAAATAAATGAAAATTAAACATTAACTGAAAAGGTCACCAAAGGCCTCCCTGAATAGATGGGTTTTCAGGGCTTTCCTGAAGGCAGGCAGGGACCCTGCAAGGCACAGCTCACTGGGAAGATGGTTCCACAACATGGGTCCCACCCCAGGAAAGGTGCGGTCACGCGTACGCGATTTCTGCGCCTCTTTGGGTGTGGCCACCCTCAGTGAGCGCGCCTGCGCCAATCTCGTGGGTCTGGACCCAGTTGACCTCTGGGAGATACGCTCCACCAGGTACTCTGGTCCCAAGCCGTGGAGGGCTTTGAAAATCAAAACCAGGACCTTGAATGACGGTATCAAAGGCAGCTGACAAATCAAGGAGCACCAACAGGGAGGAACACCCGCTGTCAGCCTCCCTGAGGAGGTCATCCTGCAGAGCGACCAGGGCAGTCTCAGTCCCACGAAGCGGCCTGAACCCGGACTGGAAGGGATCCAGGATACGATTTTCCTCCAGGTATGACTGGAGCCGGACGGCCGCCACCCTCTCAACAACCTTACCCAAGAAGGGAACAATGGCAATCGGACGATAGTTGGAAATATCATTCGGAGCCAGGCCCAGCTTTTTCAGAGTGGGCTTCACCACGGTCTCCTTAAGACGGGAAGGAAAAATGCCTTCCCTAAAGGAGGCCGTGGCAATAGCCGAAACCCACTCAGGCATGTTCCCTCCAGCAGATTTAATCAGCCAAGCGGGGCAAGGGTCAAAAGGGGTAGCAGCCGGCCGGAAACCAGCCATGACTCTGGAGGCCTCCGCTGAAGACACCGGCCCAAACTCCACCAAGGAGGGAGATGGAGGGGGTGAGGTCCTAGGGATATCTGGGGGTGAACTCGCGCAACTGGAGGGCAGATCAGAACAGATGGCCTGATTGGCCCATGATTTCTGGTGCACAATTTGTGGGCAAAGATGGGGCCTACGATGGGGGTACTAGTTTGGGGGGGGGTTTGATCCTGGAGAAAGATCATAGATCTGTGAGGATCCGTGCCTTCGGTCTTATGTTTTTGCACTGCTGCGGAGCCACGCGCTGACAGAGCTGTGATTTTTGGCGTGCAATCGGTGTGCAGAGATGGGGCCCATGATGTGAGTTTGGTCCAGGGGTGGTCATTGATTTTTGTGCGTGCCATACAGTACTTCTGAAAGCCCACATGTGTTGTATGAAATGAAATTGGTTTTGAGGGGATTCAGTTTGAAAATCATATGAAATCACATGTGTCTGTGTATTCTTGAAGGCTTTCACAGTCGCGATCTGATCATTGTTGTGAGTTTTTTGGGCTGTTTGGCCGTATAGAATGAGTGGGAATTTGTTTTTTTTTTTAAGTCTCTCTTGCTCTATACCCCAGAGCACAGAGCAAACTCCTAGTTCCCTGAGCTCCTTGCCCTCTGAAGATGCCAGCTACAGAGTCTGGCAAAACCTCAGGAAGAAAAACTTCCAGAACACGCCCAAAAAGCCTGAAAAAAATCACAACAGCCATCACGTGTGTATGTTTGTGGATATGGATGCGATGCATGATTTGGTGGTGAAATGGAAAGGCCCTCACGTAAAAACCATATGAAATCACAAAGAGGAGGCACCTTGGCACAGAAACGTAGGCAAGGGAACAGGACCTGCGTGGGCGCTTGTGAGTGGCTGTGGAGAGCAAAGGAGGTGCCGTGTGTGTGTGTGTGTGTGTGCATGCAGCCTGGGTGGAGTGGGTGTGAAAGAGGACATGGCACGTGTGTGTGTGTGTGTGTGTGTGTGTGTGTGTTTGTGTGTGTGAGACACATGGTGGGGGGAGGACGGCTGGCATCTCTTGCATGATTACAGGCACACACACGGTATGAACGCTGCCTGTGCTTTTGACCGGGACGGAGGTTGAGGCACTGAGCATCCCCCCCCTCCCGGAAAAGAGACCAGGTGGGTGAGAAATGGGGGTGAGAGAGAGAGTGAGCTTCAAGATAATCATAAAATTAAAAATACTTCTGGCAAGGTGGTGGCCGGCGGGATTTGCCTGTCCCTGTTGCCGGTCCTTTTTTAAATTTTTATTTGTATTACTTGTTTGTTGTTTTAGTTTTGCAAAGCCTTTCACACTGCTGCCGATGAGGAGGGGGTGGTGGGGAGGGTTGGTGGTTGTCATCTGCCCCCCCCCCACTTGCCCGCCCCTCCTGCCTGCCTGTCTTTTTCGGTTCCTGCTTGGTTCCCGTCTGCGCGTCGGCTGCCGGGCTGCTCCCGCGTGGCCGTCTGGAGTTGCCTGCTGGAACAGAACCCCGGGGGGGGGGGGTAAGGAGCATCTCTGGCCGAGAGATTCCCCGAGTCCCCTTGGTTTCTTCCTTAAGTCCAATTGCTTGCACGTAGAGGTACCACTGTACAAAGTATGGTTGGTTCATCATTTATACTCTTCCTGTGCATTTACATAGACTTGTGGGGTTTTTTTGTGCTCATTGTGGGGAAAAATGGGATTTATCCTTTTGAACTCTTTAACAAGCTCAGAGGAGACAGCTTGTATACCAGCTAGCCATGTAATTTTCTTGTTTTATTTCAAAGAGCCTATTTATGTTTATCTGATTTTCTCATAAAATAAACTTATTTTTGTAGAAAAGTAAATTGATTGGCTCCTTTGATTACATTTACTGGGATTTTTAACAGGAAGAGGAGGAGGAGGAATCAGGGTTTTTTGTGTTTGGGGGGGGAAAGGGTGGCATCTCTTGTTTTGATTACGGGCACACCCACGGAAATGAACGCTGCCTGTGCTTTTGACCGGGAGGGAGGTTGAGGCACTGACCCACCCCCCCCCTCCCGGAAAAGAGACCGGGGGGTTTGAAAAAATTTGGGGGGGGGGGGAGGGGGTGAGTTAAAAGATCCCCCAAAAAATTTTTAAAAATATTCTAAAAAGGGGTTTTGGGGGCCGGCGGGATTTGCCTGCCCCTGTTCCCGGGGTTTTTTTTTTAAATTTTTATTTGTATTATTGTTTTTTTGTTTTATTTTTGCAAAGCCTTTAAACACTGTGCCGTTGAGGGGGGGGGGGGGGGGGGAGGGTTGGTGGTTGCCGTGCTTTTTCCTAACCCCTTTTTGACCGTCCTCAAAGCTGTTTTGTACGCCCTTTTTCCTGGGGGGGGGGCGAGAGAGAGAGAGCTAGGGAAGGAGGAGGTTTTTTTTTTTTTTTGGCCTGGATCCTGCTCCCCACTAAATTTCCTTTCACCTTACCCTTCCCTCCCCCTCCCCTTCCAAATCAAAATGGGGACGAGAGGGAAATGAGAAGGGGGAGTGAGGTGGTTGGGGGGGGTCTCTTAGAGACGGGAGGGAAAATTTACGCCTCTTCTCCCTCAGGACACCTCCCATCCATAAGGATCCCCCCAATCCCACCCCCCACCCCGGATTTCATCAGCGACAGCCCCTCCTCACCATAGCATTGAAACACCCCCAATTGCACAACCCCCCCACCTCACCTCCCCGTCTCCTTCTTGGGGGGGGTGTGTATCTTTTAGCGCCATAGAAAATTAGCGCAGGGCTGCACCCCCCAAACTCCCCCCTTTTGCTGCGATCTAGGAAGGACTCGCTACCTTTCCCTCTCCCCCCCCCTTGGAGCGATGAATCCATCCCCCACCCCCCAAATCTCTCTGCCCTCCCTCACTCCTCCTCTTGGGGGGCGTTTGAATTACCAAGAAAGTGGCCCCAAGGAGGAGATGTGCAAGGAGGGAGGGGGCCACACGGCCTTGTTCCGGGGGGGGGGGGGGAAGAGAAAAGTGAAAGAGGAGGGGGGGAGGTTTTGAGAGGGGGTTGCTTAGAGGGGGGGAGGGAAATTTTTCGTCCTCTTCTCCCTCCGGACCCCAAGAGTAAGGGGGGGGGCTCCTATCCTGGAGGAAACCGTAACCCACACCCTCACCAACGGATTTCATCAGCATCGGCCCCCACTTTTCCCTCCTCCTCGTTCCCCAAATCTTAAAGGACGTCCCCAAGAGGTCTGCCCCCTCCCTTGCCACCTCTCCTCCCCCATGGCACTCCCCCAATAGCATTGCAACCCCCCACCCCAATTGCAATTGAACCTGCACCTCCTCCTCCTCCTTCTTATGGGGGAGGTCTCTCTTTTCACCTCACCTCCTTCCAGCAACTCGAGAGCCTTCTTTTTTGGGGGGGGGGGGGGTTTTTTGTCTCCTGGGAATAATAGTGCTGAGGTGGAGGAGAGCCCCTCACTGGATGCTTTCGGTTTTTCCTGCCCACTCTAGGAACGGGGACTCGGCTGCCCTCCCGCCCCCCCTGGAGGACGAACAGGGTTCAGGCATCCTGCTGCTCTGCTCTTCTTCTTCCCATTTATGTGGTCAGTGTGGGGGGGGACTTACCATCTTCTCTTCCTCGGCGCCCTCCCCTCCTTCTTTCCTGACAAATACCAGAAGTCCCAAACTTTTTTCTCCCTTGCCCGTTTCTTTATTTTCTTATTGTTTGCACCCCCCGCCTGCCTAACTCTGAATTTTCGGAACTTCTTAACTTCCACTGTGATGCTACTGGGGGAGGAGGGGGGCTTATTTTATTTTTTTGTGGTGTGATTCCTCTATATATGTGACCCAAAATCACCTCTCTTTCCGGCAGATGGATGGTTAGAACAAAATGAATGTCACATCTCGCTTTACAAGATTTCCTTTCTGGGTGGGATTCATTTCCACCTTGGCCTGTAGGGATTGTTCAGAGTTTCAAGTACACGCGATTTCACACCTTCCGCTGCCCCTGTTCTTAGTAAGGCAGAACGGGAGGGAAGCTCAGTCTTGGTAAACAGATACATATCAAGGGGAATAAAAGGAATTTATTCCAGACACTATGGCACCATTCTCAAGGGGATACCATGATTAACGGGAGAAGAAGGACACCCTGTCTTTCTAGGAGAGCCAATGACTTTGCCTTCCTCATGTTTTCAGACAGTTAGAGGTAGGTAGATCCGACTGATGTAATTATGATCAAATGAAGTTGTATTATTTTGGGACTATTTGTCTGTTGTGGTATAAAAATTTGTGCAAGGTATGTTTGGGGTCTTTGACATTTTCTTTTTCGCCAGAGAAAATATACATGGATAACTCCATAAGCTAAATGCCATGTTTGTGGACAATTGTAAATAAAAAAAAAAATAGGGAAAGCACATACAATTTTTATTTTTCTTTTATTGAAAAAGACAACAAAATGCATTTAATTTTTGGGATTAGGATGATAAGAGATCAGAACCTAGGTAAATTTTACCTAAAATTTAAAATACATAAATACTGGAGGACGTTTAAGAACTACGTTTTATAAATTTGTAAATTGTGTCTGGGGTTGTATAATGATAGAAAATGGAGCTTTGAACTCCATTGAACTCTGTCCTACTGTGTCTTGGTGTATCAGCACAAAAGCTTCAATGATTGAATAACAGGATACCCACCTGGGAATCATCAGAAGATGGAACAGCCTGCCAATTGACCCATGAAATATGTCATTTAATGACGAGGGAATTGAGTCCATTTCCAGGAAGTGGAGGCCTGAGTTTGATGAGGAGCAGGGAGGGGTTCAAAATATTTAAAAACATAGCTATCTATCCCTCTCTCAGTCGCTATCACACTGTGACTATATGTTCAATTTGTGGTCCACCAAGACTTCCTGATCCCTTTTCACAGGTACTATCTCCAGCAAGTATCCCCCATCCTATATCGTGCACTTCATTCTTTTTTACCTAGTTGCAGCACCCTACATTTCTCCTCTGTTGACATCCATTCATTAGCTTTGGCCAGCACTCTAATCTGTCAAGGTCTTTTTGGAGTTAATCCTATCTCTATGGGAATTAGCAACCTCCAATTTGGTTCATCTGCAAATTTAATTAGCATACTCTCTATTCCTTCCTCCATGACATTAATAAAGATTATTGAACAGCACTGGACCAGAACCAGAACCCGGGGCACCCCATCTGGATCACATCTCTCCCAAGATGTAGATGAGGCATTTATGATCACACCCTTTTGGGTGCGATCAGTCAACCAATTACAAAGCACCTAACCTTATCTACTAACTTCTTAAGAGATATACCATGGGGAACCTTATCAAAGGCCTTAGTAATGTCCAGTAGCAATAGAAACTGTACCCATGTTTCTCCTGTCTTGCAGTTTTACTCTGATTATATCCGAAGAAGATCATTGAATCCCAACTCTTAAAATTATTCCCTGGGCGTTCTGAGGCTCATTTTGATACTCTATTATTCTATCTAGACAAAATTCAGCCACTTGCATTATTGTGGCAAATTTTTTAGTTGCTGCACTAGTAAAATAGGGTGGGAAAGGTTTTAACAATTAAGGTTAGAACCTTAAACTATCTAAGTGGGATTCTTCCTCTCCTCTCCTCTCTTTTCCCTTCTTGCTCCCCTTCAAATTAAGATGTGAGTGAAAGGTGTTTATTTTTTCTGTTAGGCCATTTTAACTTTGCACCTAATTCTTTTAGAAATGTAGTATGTTTTAACTTGCTCTTGTATATAGTACTTGGATGTTGGCCTACGGCCGTATTAAAGATTTCATATTCGTATTCGAAAGCTTTCACGGCCAGGATCCGATAGTTGTTGTGAGTTTTTCAGGCTGTTTGGTCATGTTCTGGAAGTTTTTCTTCCTGACGTTTCGCCAGATTCTGTGGCCAGCATCTTCAGAGGGGGCAAGGAGCTCAGGGAACTAGGAGCACAGAGAGAACTCCTAGTTCCCCTGAGCTCCTTGGCATCTTGGAGTGTCTCTGGCATGTTCAGAGAGCAAGGAGTTGAGGGAACAAGGAGTTTCTCTCTGTGCTCTGGGGTATAGAGTGAGTCAGACTGGGGTTCTTAAAGTTGTGGGAAAGAGGAAGCTTGTCCTATGCAGGACAATAGATGTTAGCCATTGTATTGTGATGGAGGGATTAAGAAGTTTCAATGCAGTTAGGGGTAGCAAGGATCCTAATATTTAGTTGATGGGTGTTGTTAGTTGTTCTGTTGTAAGAACTGATCACCTTTGCTTGTGATTGGATGGGAATCATTGGGCTTTGACCTTTTTGAGCCCTGAAGCGTTTAGTATTGGAAGCCAGGCTTTGTTGAGTTTTTTTTGTTGCAACTGTGCTCATGTTTGTGGGTTTCAATGGCTTCCTTGTGCAGTCTGACATAGTGATTGGTAGTGTTGTCCAGTACCTCTGTGTCCTGGAAGAGGATTGCATGTCCAGTTTGTTTCAGGGTGTGTTCAGCTACTGCTGATTTTTCAGGTTGTTTTAGCCAGCAGTGTCTTTCATGTTCTTTGACTCTGGTCTGGATGCTGCGCTTTGCGGTCCCAATATATACCTGGCCACAACTATAAGGTATCTGGTGTACTGTAGTCCCCCGTGTATCGTATATTGTGGTGGTTAGGTGTCTTAAATATGGGGCACCAGAGATCATGCTGTGTGTTCTTCACTATCAGGTATTCATAGCAGACTCTGTCACCCTTTAGTGGTTTGTTAGGGTAATGCATGCAAAAAAAGTTGTTACATTGGTACCTTGTATAAAGGAATTAATTCGTTCCAAATGAAATTATGTTAAGCAAATTTTCCTTTATACAAATTCCCATAGGAATGCATTGAAAACAGAGTGATCCCATTTTTATGTTGTACGGATTTTCCCCATAGGCGATTATGTTAAGCAGATTTCCCCTATCTCCGTATTTTTATGTTGTACAAATTTTATGTTATACAAGCTGTTTGTTATACAAGGGTCCACTGTAATTGATTTTTTTTAAAATATATATTTTTAGTATTTTCAGATTGTAGATAAGTGAACCAATAGATACAGATCCGAGAATAATAGAAATATACAGTTGGAAGAGACTTCAAGTGCCACCCAGTCCAACCTCCTTTCAGCATATTACACTACTGAACAGCTCTAATCATCAGGAAGTACTTTGCAATGTTCAAATGGAATCTCTTTTCCTGTAGTTTGAGACCACTGCCTGTATGTAGTCTCTGAAGCCATGGAAAACAAACCTATCCCTTCTTCAATATGACATCCTTTCATATATTTTAAACATGGCTATTTTATGACCTCTCTACCTTCTCGTTAACTCTCTACCAACTCTCTAAACACCCATGTCCAAATTCCGCCCCAGGGGCCAAATGCGGCCTGATTTAAAATTTTGAGTGGCCTCAGCCTCTTTCCCCGCTGGCTCAGCCTGTCACTCATCCCCGCCGGCTGGTCCTTCCCTGTGCTGGCTAGAGACATCAGCTTGTAGTTCTAGGTTTGCCTGCCCTCCCTGCCTCCGTCTATCCCCTCAGCCACCTGCCTGCCTAACCATTCCAGCCTCTGTTGCTGCAGCATCTTCCCTACCTCCTTGCGAAGGAGGGCAGCATATGCGAGCATCTTGAGTGTGTGTGCATCTTGAGTGTGCGTGGGCCGATTCCTGGGCCGTCCAACAGCTGTGGGGCCCTTGGCCACCTTGAAACTGGAGCATTTGTGGCTGTTGCAGAAGCGCATGGACTACGGACTTTCTCCCCCTTCAAGTTGAATGGTCGGCGCCCACACAAATCTGGTCCTCCTTGCTCTAAACAATTTCTCATTAAAATTGCTTCCAGACCTATAACCATCCTGGGTGCTGTCCTCTGGACCTGTTCAAGGTTGTCAACATCCTTTTATAATTGAGGTGCACATAAGTGGACACAGTACTGACCATATTAGAATAGAGTAGAACTATCACTTCCCTTGATCTAGACACTAGGCTTATGCTGATGCAACCAAGAATCACATTGGATTTCTTGGTCTCTGCATCACACTGCTGACTCGTGTTCAACTTGTGGTCTTCCCAGACTCCCAGATCCCTTTCTCAGGTAATATTATCCAGCCAGGTGGATGATTTGTGATTGTATGCTAGTATCATTTTATGTGTAAGACATCCTGACATGATTCTTAGCTCCATGTGTCAGTGTACCATTTGTTTTGCAATGTGGTTTCATGGTTACAACTTTGTATGTTTTTCAATTCACAGAAGTCATCATGGTGATCCTTAAAAAAGGACATAGTGGAGAAACCTTATAAGTGTAAGGAATGTGGAAAGAACACTCAAGGCAGTGTCCTTCATTCGCAGAGGAGAAAAACCATTCCCAAGCATAGAATGTGGAAAGAACTTCAGCCCCACCACCTTTTTTGGAGGATGTAAAAGAACTCGTGCAGGGGAGAATCCATATAAAAGCATGGAATGTGAGAAGAACTTCAGTCAGAGTGGAGCGCTACATAGACATGAAAGAACTCATAGAGGGAAGGAACCACATAAATGCATCGACTGTGAAAAGAGCTTTACTAGTAAGAGTGGATTGAGACTACATCAAAGAACTCACACAAGGGAGAAACATTTGAATTGAAATGGAATGTGGAAAGAGCTTCAGTTGGAGAAATAACCTATGCAGGCATGAAAGAATTCATACAGGGGAGAAACCATATGAATGCATGGAGTGTGGAAACAGCTTCAGTCATAGTGAAGCACTACGTAGACATGAAAGAACTCATACAGGGGAGGAACCACATAAAGCTCTTTATAAATGCATCGACTGTGCAAAGAACTTTACTTGTAACAGTAGTTTGAGACTACATCAAAGAACTCACACGGGGGAGAGACCATTTAAATGCATGGAATGTGGAAAGAGCTTCAGTCAGAGAAATCACCTATGCAGGCATGAAAGAATTCATACAGGGGAGAAACCATATAAATGCATGGAATGTGGAAAGAGCTTTAGTCGAAGTTCTCACCTAAGAAGACATCAAAGATCACACACAGGGGAGAAACCATATAAATGCGTGGAATGTGGAAAGAGCTTTAGTCGCAAGACTAGTTTTAGAGTACATCAAAGAACTCACACAGGGGAGAAACCATTTAAATGCTTGGAATGTGGAAAGAGTTTTGCTCAGAGAGTTCAGCTCACTAGACATCAAAGGATAGGGAAAAAATCATATAAATGCATGGAAAATGGAAAGAGCTTTAAGTCACTTATTTGGGCTCACTACACATGAAAGAGCTGAGACAGGGGAGAAACCACATAAATGCATAGACTGTGGAAAGAACTTTAGTCGAAGTTCTGACATAAGGATACATCAAAGAACTCACACAGGGGAGAAACCATATAAATGCATGGAATGTGGGAAAAGCTTCATTGGGAGCAGTGGCCTTAGTTCCCATCAAAGAACACATACAGGGGAGAAACCGTTTAAATCAGGGGTCCTCAAAGTTTTCAAACAGCGGGCCGGTCCACCACACCCCAGACACCACTGGGGGCCGGACTAGTGTCCAAAAAAAGGGGCCAACATGGAAAAAAGGGGGGAGGGATTGGGGGACCTTGCCGTAGCCCTCCCACGTTGAATGCCCCACTAGCCAGCATGCTAGATCAGCATGCTGATCATCTGGGTGGTAGTTGGGGGGAGTGGGAGAAGCGACATAACCCACTGCTTTGAACTGCCTCAGCAATAGAAGCAGCTGCGGAGGTTGGCTTGTTCGCAAAGCAGGGGGTAGGTGGGGGGTTGCAATAGGTCCCGGGGGCCGGATTCAGGACCTTGGGGGCCGCATCCGGCCCCAGGGCCTTAGGTTGAGGACCCATGGTTTAAATGCATGGAATGTGGAAAGAGCTTCAGTCAGAGAAGTGGCCTTCGTTGCCATCTAAGAACTCACACAGGGGAGAAATGATATAAATGCATGGACGTTGGAAATAGTTTTAGTCACTGCTTTAGCCTCAGGACACATGAAATAACTGAGACAGGGGAGAAACCATATAAAGGCATAGAATGTGGAAAGAGCTTCATTTGGATTAGACAGCTGCGTATACATGAAAGAACTCACAGAGGGGAGAAACCATATAAATGCATGGAATGTGGAAAGAGTTTTAGTCGAAGTGCTCACCTAAGTAATAATCATAACACTCACACAGGGGAGGAACCTTTTACATGCATGAAATGTGGAAAGAACTTCAATCTCAAACAAAATCTAAGTTCATATCAAAGAATTCACACGGGAAAAACTTTATAAATGTGGAAAGAGTTTCTATTATAGATGCAAGCTAAGTTCACTTCAAAAGACTCATGCAGTGGTGAAACTTAACATGTGAGCACATAAGAACATAAGAAGAGCCTTATGTAATGTACAGCTTGTTTCTCTTGAAGTACTCACATAATTTACAATAAGAGGCTAACACGGAAGATTCCATATAATGACTAGATAGCTTCACCAAGGTCATTGGACTGGACTTGACTTGAAATAGCTCCTACAACTGCCAAGTTCTGCAAGTCAAACATAGAATTCTGAAAGAAACACCAAACTAGTGAAATTCTGATGAAATATTAAAGGAGTAACTTTAATTTTGGTCTCAAAAGATGTTCTGTGCAAGAATATCAGACATAATCCAAGCTAAACAAAAAAGAAAAACATTATGTGCCATTTTAAGATTATTATAGATCAATATGAGCTATTGAGTACACAGCCAATTTTTCAGACATGTGGAAGCAGAATGAAATGATGGATGAAACACGCAGTAATTTACGGCCTACGTTTATTTTAGTGGTGTGATATAAACATGCTTCCAAGAGACAAAACAGACACCAGGCCTGAGAAAAGATGAGGCAGAGAGGGAGACTGGGGGTCCAGTTAAAAAAAAATTGGGGGTGGGGGTGGGGAGAGAATATACTAAATTAAATATTAATTAAAAGATGATAGCAGTGGAACTTTGTGTGTATGTGTCAGTGAATTTTGAACACAGTGACTGTTTCTTACATCTGGGATGTAAATTGGGCTTGGTAATTGTGAAGAAAATTTTAGAGGCAGGAGAGAGCAACACCGGTATTGCGTTTCGCACTGATATAAGCAACCTTGGCTTCTCTTCAACTCATCATTTCTGAGCTGTATCCTATATTTTTGAGGTGAAATGATTCTGTTCTGAAACAGGGACTTTCAAATCTTTTACAGTTTCTTTCTCACTGTGTATGTGCTATTTGATCAGCCAGCAGAAGCAATACTTATTGAATAAACAGTATTGCTTCTGCTGGCTGATCAAATAGCACATATACTCTGACAGTGACAAAACCAATCAGCTATATTACAAACTGTACAAAAATATATCACAGCATCACAGAACTTATACAAAGTTCAACAAAGCATAGAGCGAAAAGTCACATTAGTACATTTATACTATTATTAGTACATTTATACTGGGCCGCAGTTATAGCGGCTGCTTTCTTCATAAGAACATAACATAAGAACATAAGAGCCATGCTGGACCAGGCCAACAGCCCATCTAATCCAGCTTCCTGTATCTCACAGTGGCCCCACCAGATGCATTTGGGAACGCACGAGACTGGATATCTGTCTCCTGATACCACTCCCTGCATCTGGTCCTTGAAGTACCCCGGTTTTAAGCCTGGAGATTATATATCTCCGTCATAGTTTGTAACCTATGATGGATTTTTCCTCCAGGAATCTGTCCAATCCCCTTTTGAAGGCATCCAGGCCAGATGCCATCACCACATCCTGTGGCAGAGAGTTCCACAGACTAACAACACACTGGGTTAAAAAAAAAATTCTTTTGTCTGTTCTTATTCTCCCAGCCGTCAATTTGAGTGGATGTCCCCTAGTTCTGGCATTTTGTGAGAGGGAGAAGAGCTTCCCTCTATCCACTTTGCTCATGCCCTGCATTATTTTGTACGTCTCAATCATATCCCCCCTCAGGCGCCTTTTTTCCAGATTAAAGAGGCCCAAATGTTTTAGCCTTTCCTCATAAGGGAAGTGCCCCAGCCCAGTAATCATTTTAGTCGCTCTCTTCTGCAACCTTTTCCAGTTCCACTATGTCTTTCTTGAGATGTGGTGACATGAATTGTACACAATACTCCAGGTGGGGCCTTACTATTGTTTTGTATAATGGCATTATAATGGTAGCTGTTTTATTTTCAATCCCCTTTTTGATAATCTCTAGCATGGAATTGGCCTTCTTCACCGCTGCCATACATTGGGTAGACACCTTCATGGAGTGAAGAGATTACAACTCCCTTTGGGAAAAGATCATGACTCAGAGACCTGAGCAGGAGGCCGGAAGCCTTGCCATATCTATTCGTGCGGGGATGCCCCAATCAGAATGGTGAGATTTCCTTGCTTAAGCCAGGTAAACAAGTAAACAAGATAGCATCGGGTTCCTGTCTCCCAAACTAATTAGCAGGAAAGCCTGCATGTCACACATTTTCTGGCACTCTTGATAAGCCCTGAACAATGAACAAAGGGTCCACAGGAAGCTTCTTGCTGTGAATGATTATCTACCTCCTTCTCTGACTGTTGACTGAATGTATAATCAATAAAAAGGCTGGCTGCCCAGTGGATGGGAGGGCACTCTATGAGAATTGTTGTGTGTGTGTCTGTTTCATCGCTACATATGGTGGCCCGTACGGGGACTTCGACAGGAGACAACTGAGACCTGAAACAGCCTTCAAACCCCCATTCACCCTGCCTGGGTAAAGGCCGAAGACTAGTCGATTAATCCTGCTACAGGATCCCTAAGGGTAAGAATGGGAGCCAAATTGTCTGGCCCACAGGGGAGACATTGCCATGAGCTAGAATTTTTATTGAGGAAGGTGGGTCATTCAGTCCCCAGGAAACAGGTAGTAGAGTTATTGCAAGGGGTGTGGGAGAAATGCCCCTGGTACCCTGAAGAGGGTTCCTTACAGCCCTCACAGTGAGTGCGCATTGGGAAGGTATTGCACGAGGCACCTCTTGCCCCAGTGGAGATGTTGCACACATGGTCTCTCTGCTGCGAGGCAGTGGAAAGTTTTGGACCCTCCGAGGCAGTGCAGGAGACTGCCCCTCTGCCCCTTGCCCCCACAACATCTGCGCCTTAGCCCTCGGGGCCAGCACCACCCTATCACCAAATCTGCCCACCACCACCGCTGGAATCCCGTAATGAAGGGGCACCCCTTGGGGCAGTTCAGCGCATGGTGGAGGAGGCAAAGCGGAGTGGGGAGCTGTCTGGGGAAGAGTTAGCTTCCTTGATTGCAGTCTGCCCAATCACCAGGGTGCAGAATGCCCAGGGACAAAATGTGGTCACATACAATTCCCTTCCTTACTCGGTCATAAGAGACCTTCGAAGGGCTGTAACTGACACAGGTTTACAGAGCACGTATGTCAGGGGCCTGCTTGAGGCCTTGGGCAATGGGTACACCCTCCTTCCCACGGATTGGAAACAGGTCATGCGAATGATCTTGACGGCAGCACAATATGTAGTGTGGGAGAGTGAACTTAAGCAGCTTGCTCTTGCCCGTGCTGCAGCAGGGGGAGGGCAGTACACTGTCGACCAATTGACAGGAGATGGAGCGTTCTCGACCATCATGGCCCAAGCCCAGCTCCCAGATGCCACGTGGCAGGTAGTAAGCCATTGCATGCAGCGTGCTTTTGCCGAAATTCCAGCCACAGGCACCCCCACTCTCAGCTTTACCAACATTC
Source organism: Phrynocephalus vlangalii (assembly GCA_037367305.1). Taxonomy (NCBI): domain Eukaryota; kingdom Metazoa; phylum Chordata; class Lepidosauria; order Squamata; family Agamidae; genus Phrynocephalus; species Phrynocephalus vlangalii. The sequence goes on along the minus strand of JAWVWN010006264.1, from coordinate 48,224 downwards.
ATCAGGGTCCCACTGAGCCTTACTTAGATTTTATTAACAGGCTCACAGAAGCAATCAGAAGGCAGATAGATAATCCTGAAGCAGCGGGAGAGTTGCTTTTGAAGCTGGCAAGGGACAATGCCAATGCTGACTGTCGAAAGGCGTTACAGCCACTGGCAGCCACCAATCCATCCCTGGCTGACATGATTAAAACATGCCAGGACATTGGGACTCAGACCCACAAAATGGGCCTGCTTGCGGCTGCCCTTACCCAGGGTTCAAAGCCACGAGGCAATTGCTTTCAGTGCAAGAAGCCAGGACATTTTTTCCGGGACTGCAAGTCCACAGTCACCCCCCGGCGCCTCCCAAAGAAGTGTCCCAAATGTGGCAGAGGATTCCATTGGGCAAGCCAGTGCAGGAGCAATCCGGCGGGAAACGCCTAATCAGGTCTTCCCCAGACCCAGGACAAAAAGGGGGACCCCACTCTCTAGCCCCAGAAAAACCAGACGCACCCCAGGCAAAGCCCAGATCAGGGATTGATCTGCCTTTGCAAGCAGCCGTTCACCTGTCCCTGCCTGGGGAAGTGAGGGAGGGGGAAAGCCAAATTCAAGGGCCTTTGCCTCAAGACCATCTTGGGCTTGTCCTTCCACGCGCACACATGGGAAAGCGCAGCATATTTGTCATCCCAGGGATCATTGACCCAGGTCACCAAGGAACTGTAAAAATGCAGCTCTGGTCTACTTTGCCCCAAGTGCTAGAGGAAGGAGAATCCCCAGCACAGTTGATCTTGATTCCTCAGACCAGCAGTGCCATGGGCTCCCCAGGGATTCAGGGGGAGCAAACCCTTGTAGCTTACACCCAATGCATTGGGCAGGAGCGCCCAATGCTCACTATAAATTTGGAAAGCTTACCTTTTTCAGGTTTGCTGGGCACAGGAGTGGACGTAACAGTAATCAGGGAGATCGAGTGGCCTGCGGTTTGGCCCACGGAACAGGTAAAACAGTTGTGGGGAATTGGAGGGACAAAAACAGCCAGGCAGAGCAAGCGCTGGCTGCATGTGTTTTGCCCAAACCTGTTCCCAGTGCGAATTTGCCCATATGTCATGCCATTGCCTTTTAATGTGTGGGGAAGAGACCTCTTGAAGCAACTAGATCTCCAAGTGTCCCTAGATTTATAAGCATGGCCAAACTGCCCAGCCTCTAACATGGCTTCCAGGGGAACCAGTTTGGGTGCCCCAATGGCCACTGCCACAGGAAAAGTTGTCTGCGCTTCAGATGTTAGGCCAGGATTACAGATCTCATCATGATAGCATGCAAGCGAGCTACCCACCTCACAGGATGGGATTTAGTTGCCATGCAAATACCACTTGACAAAGGGCAGCATGATTTCTTATTGTCTACCTCTCTTGACTTTCAAATTGCCTTTCACGACTACGTGGGGGAGGTGTTTTACAGTGCTCCAAAGGATCCTCGCCTCACTTTACTATTTACTTTTCCTCATAAGCTGAGGTCACTGCAAAGCCGTTTTCCAATTAAGGAAGCCATCACTTTGTTTACAGATGGAAGTCCAAGCCGAGGAGTCGTTGCTTATCAGGACCCCTCTGGAGCTTGGCAGACTAAATTCACCCTTCCTCAAACTTCTGCACAAAGAGCAGAAGTTGCTGCTGTAAATTTAGCTTTTACCCTCTTTGCGGCTGAGCCCATCAATTTGGTGGTGGATACTATGTATACATATAATCTGATTGCACAGCTCCCAGCTGCCTGCATCACCACCCAAATTGACAACAATTTACTTAGCCTTTTTCTTGCCTTACAGCAATTATTGACTACAAGAAAGCACTCTTTCTTTGTAGCCCATATACAAAGTCACTCTGAACTCCCAGGTGCACTGGCAACTGGGAATGCAGTGGCAGACCAGGCATTAAAGCGCCTGTGTCCACTTTTTGATGATCCAATTCAGAGGCACGGATTTTTTCACCAGTCTGCCAAGGTGCTAGCCAAACAATTCAAAATTACCCATGCCTCTGCACAAAACATTGTGCGGAGCTGCCCTCATTGTGCAGACACCCCAGCTTCTTTCCCCTTTGCAGTTAATCCTCGAGGTACAAAGGCAAACATGCTGTGGCAGATGGATGTTACACACTATGCTCCATTTGCACCATACAGCCATCTTCATGTAAGTATAGATACCTACTCAGGATTTCTGTGGGTCACTGCTGCTCGCAGAGAGTCTGCAAAATATGTAATTGCACACATGATAGCAGCCATGACAGTCTTAGGAAGGCCCACCACAGTAAAAACAGATAATGGTCCGGCCTACATCCCCCAGGAATTTAAAGCGTTCTGTGATGATTGGCAAATAAAATTAAAAACAGGGATTACTTATAATTCTCAGGGTCAAGGGATAGTTGAAAGAGATCATCATACCCTAAAATCTCTGTTACAAAAACAATTAAAAGTGGGGGGGATAGCCCCCAGTATAGATGCAATAGCAATACAGCAAGCAGTGGCATACTGCAGTGTACACATTAAATAATTTAACTTTAAATTCAGACAACCTGACCCCTACACAGAGACACTTCGGGAACAAGCCTCTTTTGCCTGCACCCCAAGTGTACTACAGGGAACTCCCTGACCCTACATGGCATGGGCCGGTGCCCTTGGTTACATGGGAAAGAGGGTATGCTGCTGTTTCCACTCCTGCAGGTACCATCTGGGTCCCCGCGAGGTGCATCAAGCCAGCTAGAGAGCGAAAGGATGGCGTGGCACCAGGAACCCAAGAATCCAATCCCCAACTTCGACATCCAGCTGAACACACCGAAGTACACCCCGAGAGCCAGGCAGATGAGACATAAGATCACATGGGGAGATGTTAAGTCACTCACCACCCAAGCACAACTTCAGCTGCAACAGCTCCAACAGGAGGCCACCCCTGAGAATCTCATCTCGGCAGTCCTGGCCACCATCACTGCAAATTCTGTGACCATCATCTGCTGCCTTTTGCTCTGCCACCTCTCCTTCTGCGCTGCAAGTCCCCAACTTGCCTTGTCTGCTGGAAATCCAGGTAACATGTGGACCCGGCATGCATCCTACATGTTCCAGGAACACGGAAAAGACACCACCCTCTACTATGAACATCCTTCCTCCCTGGCTTATGCTGCCTTTTTGCCTGCTGCCATCCAGTCCCCAGAACTGGTAGTCAGTCAGCTACAGAACATTCGTAAAAGCAATATGTTCTCTATGCCCCCTGTGGCTCTGAACCAGACCAAGTGGAGAGTGTTTAAATTCTCCCGGTTTACCCCAGGACTGTGCTTTTGCTGTTACCACAAAGGGGTCTGGAACAGGAGGTGGCGGGACTGGACTCGAGCACGGCCTACCTTAAATAATGTTAAGAATTATACAGCATGCAATGATTATTTCTGGTTGTGGGGGAAGTTTAACGTTAGCTATGTAAATAAGAAACCTCTGTCTAATTCCACTGTCTATGATATATACCCTAATCTTCCTTCCCTTTCAGCTGAGTATTCTGCCATTGGGAGTCTTTGCTCTGGCTGGCAGATCAAAGATGAAAACTTATGGTTCTTCTTTGATGGGGTTGCCACGAATTATCACCCTGGAAATTATCAATGTGCTGCTCTTGGGTACCTGACACTCCCTGTGCAGGTAGCCAGGCCCAGTAACAGACACAAGAGAGAGCTAAGTGGAAAACTGGGTCCACATTGTCAGGATGAGATCATCACAGATGTTCAGATGTCCAGTGGTAGTAATATTGGAAGAGCCGTTTCAGGAGCTCTGACAGGGGTGCTGACCCTTGGATCATACCCAGGGATTATATCTCAGGAAAACCGTCATTCCATTCTTGGGTTAACTTGTCGCCTTGAAAAAACCGTTAACGCGACTGGACGAATTATTAGGGATATGCAACAAGAAATTGAAGAGTTGCACCAGGTCCAGTTGCAAATGAGAATGGCGCTCGATTTTCTCCTGGCAAAGAGTGGGGGATTTTGCAAGGTCGTGGCAAAACAGGGATACGCAGTAAGATTCCATGACATGAATAAAACCATTGAAGATGAGCTTGCTCAATTACAAGAGAGTCTTGTTAACAATGTCCATGCTGCTCCCACCTCGCTATGGGATTTCCTCTCATCCTGGATGCCTGACTTTGCATTTCTTAAGCCAGCTGTCTATTATATTGTACTGATATTATCCTTCCTATTTTGCATGTGTTGCTGTGTGCAGTGTGGGCCATTCCTGAGTGCCAGGATAATGCGTCCTGCAGGGCAGGGCTCACGTGCCCAGATAAAAAAGCTGTATCATCAGCTTGAGCGGTACCAAAAGGGAAAAAAAGGGTGGGGTGAAGAGATTACAATTCCCTTTGGGAAAAGGTCATGACTCAGAGAGCTGGACAAACAGGTGAAGCCTTGCCATATCTGTTTGTGCGGGGATGCCCCATCAGAATGGTAAGATTTCCTTGCTAAGCCCCGGGTAAACAAGATACCATCAGGTTCCTGTCTCTCAAGCTAATTAGCAGGAAAAGCCTGTATCTCACACATTTTCTGGCACTCTTGATAAGCCCCTGAACAATGAACAAAGGGTCCACAGGAAGCCTCTTGCTGTCAATGATTTTCTACCTCCTTCTCTGACTGTTGACTGAATGTACAATCAATAAAAAGGCTGGCTGCCCAGTGAATGGGAGGGCACTCTACAGAACTGCTGTGTGTGACTGTTTCATTGCTACATCTTTTGGCAGGGAGTTCCACAGACCAGTGATCCTCTGGGTGGAAAAAGTACTTTCTCTCGTTTGTTTTCTCTTATTTGTGATTTTATGGCCCACCATTAATTATTTTATTCATTTGTATTTGTATTTCTATCCCGCCCGTCTTCCAAAGGAACTCCGGGTGGTTCACAACAAACAAAATGGAACAATAACCGCCCGGAGTTCCTTCGGGAAGACAGTGTGGTATATAAGCCGTAAAATAAATAAATAAATACATAAATACATAAATAATTAAAATGATATAAAAAGCAGCAAAGATGATGGCAAGTATGTCTCAAGGGAGGGGGGGGGACAAGGGAAAATTCCTCTGGCCAGGTGGAGCTGGTGTTGCCTCTACCCAAGGGCTGGGGGGGGGGTCTGTGGGGACCCCCCAACCAACTCTTACAGGAGCCCACAATCGTTTCCCCTTCTTATTCTAGGAAGTCGGCACTCGCTGCCTTTTCTCTCCCCCCCCATGGATTGGGCCCTCAAATCCAAATGGGGGGGGGGAGAAAAGGGAAGGAGGAGGGGGAGGTTGGGGGGTCCTTAGAGGGGGCGGGAACTCTTTTTGCCCCCCCGGAGCCCAAGATGTGTTTGTGGGGGGGGGCTCCTTCCTTCCTAACAGCCCCCATTTGATTCGCCTGACCCCCTCTTCCTCCTCTTCCTCTCCATTTACCCCCTCCCATCCCTAGTGCCCCCCTCTCCTCCGACCCCCCTCCCCATATCTGCATCTCTCCCCCCCCCACCGCCCCTCCCGTCCTATTGCAGGAACCTCCTCCTGTTTTGGGGGGGGGGGCAGATCTTTTCCCCTCCTTCCTGCAAACAGTCAGTGGGGGGGAAGAGGGGGGCTGGTTGTTTTTTTATGGGGGGGATTACCTCCTCCACCCCCCACCGTTCCCTGTCCCGGTTCGGCCTTAAAAAGCTTTTCTTTTTGCCTTGCGGGGGGGGGGGATGAAGAAGGGGGAGGGGGAGATTAGGGGGGGATTTGGACCTCCTTCTGCATCCAGACCCAAAGGAGAGGGGGGGGATTCAGCAACAGCCCTTTCTATTAACCCCTCCCTCCCCACCAGCCTCTATCTCCCCCCATCTCTAACCCCCCTTCTCCTCCCCCATCTGTATCCCCCTCCCCCCAATAGCATTGCAACCCCCCCCCCCATTGCACAACGCACCTCCTCCTCTTCCTCCTTATTCTGGGGGGGGATCTCTTTTCCTGCTCCCCTTTCCAGCAACCACAGAGGAGAGCCTTGTTTTTGGAGAGAAGCCCCCCCCCCTCCCTCCCTCCCTGGGAGCCTTTTGGGTTTCCTGCCACTCTAGGAAGTGGGACTCGCTGCCCCCCCTTGGAGGACTGAACATCCCCGCCCCCGCGTGCTCGCCTCCGTTGTTCAAGCTGAAGAGCCAGTGTTGCGCAAGGCCCCAGGCCCTCCTACCCGCGGGGGGGGGGTTACTGTACCTGCTTTGTGCTCTCCAAAGCTCAGGTGTCCCCCATCGTCAAGTTTTGATCCCCCCCCGTCACTCTAGGAAGCCCCACTTGCCGCCTTTTCTCCCCCCCACCAGGGATCGGGACCCCCGTTTCCCTTCGAAATTAAAATTGTGGGGGGGGGGTGGGAGAAAAGGGGAAGGAGGAGGGGGAGGTTGGCGGGGGGGGGTCCTTAGAGGGGGCAGGAACTCTTTTTACCTCCGGAGCCCAGGGTGTGTTTCTGGGAGGGGAGGCTCCTTCCTTCCTAACACCCCCCATCCATTTAATCAGCATAGACCCCTCTTCCTCCTCCTCCCCCCATAAAGGGACGCTCGGGGGATCCTCCGCCCTCTCCCCAGCTTCCATTTTACCCCCCCCCCATTCCCATCCCCAGTGCCCCCTACCCTCTGGCCCCCTCCCCATATCTGCATCTCTCCCCCCCCCACCGCCCTTCCCGTCCTTTTGCACGAACCTCCTCCTGGTTGGGGGGCAGATATTTTCCCCTCCTTCCTCCACACAGTCGGGGGGGGGAGGAGAAGGAAGAGGCCTGGTTCTTTTTGGGGGGGGGGTAATTACCTCCTCCCCCCCCCTTTACTGTTCCGGTTCGGCCTTTAAAAGGTTCTTCCTCCCTCCTTTTTCCTTGGGGGGGGAGGAGAGAGAAAATGGGGGGAGGAGGGGGAAGGTTGGGGGGCAAATTTACTCCTCTTCTCCCTCTGGACCCCCAACGGAGTGTGCAGGGGGGGCTTCCCTCCTGCGACACCCCATCCACAGATTTCCCCACTAGCCCCCCATCTCCCCCCCAACAGCATTGGAAACCCCGCCAATTGCACAACACACCTCCTCCTCTTCCTTGGGGGGGGGGTGTCTCTCTTTTCCTCTCCTTCCAACAACCACAGAGGAGAGCCTTCTTTTTTGGGGGGGTTATAGTCTCGTGGAAAACAGGCCCCTCCCTGAAAGTCTTTGGCTTCCTGCCACTCTAGGAAGCGGGACTCGCTGCCCTCCCGCCCCCCCTTGGAGGACCGAACTCTCCCCCCGCCCCCTTGTGCTTGCCTCCCTTGTTCAAGCCGAAGAGCCAGTGTTGTGCAAGTCCCGGAGCCACGCGGCTGGTCTGTTTCCTCCCCCCCCCCCTTTTGGGCCGGATTTCTCTCTTGTTCCGTCGCTGCCCTTTTCCTTTTCTTCTTCTTGGACCGGCTCTCGAAGGGAGGCTCTTCTTCTTCTTCTTCTTTGTTGGGGGGGGGGGGCAGGAGCTGGGCTTGAACCGCCGGAGCTCCCTCCGCTGAGCGGTGCGGCGCCACCCGGGACTCGAACCTCCTCCGGAGCTGCCCCACCGCGTCAGGGAGCCCAGCCCCAAGAGGCAGGCAGGCAGCGGTGGTCGTGGTGGTGGGGGGGGGGGGGCGGCAGAGGGAAAGAGCTAGGGATCACATTGACCTAACAGCCCTAAGAGAAACCTGGTGGGATGGGGGGAGTGGGACACAGGAATCCCAGGGGATAAACTCTATAGAAGGGATAGAGAGGGGCGGGTTGGAGGGGGAGGGGCCATCCATGCCAGAAAGTGGGTAAAATCCAGCAGAATTGTTGGCAATTGTTGGCTAGACCTTGCATTCTTAGCCGAGTTGGACTGCCAGTCTACACTGGTAACATCCCCTATTGATGATGACTGCCATGGATTCAAAACCATGCAGCCTGGCTGGTGAGTGGTGGGGCTGCTATGGATCACATCTCCTTTTGATTCTGCGTCACCACCTGCATTGGTTACCAGTGGTTGCCTGAGCCCAATTCAAAGTGCTTGTTTAGGACCGCTTCCTTTCATACCAACCTACAGGGCAATTAAGATTGAGCCAGGTAGCCCTCCTGAAAGAGCCATCCCTCAAGGACGTGAAAGGAGTGGCTTGTAGGTCGTGGGCAGTGGGCAGCATATAAGTTGTATTAAATAAATAAATAAATAAATAAATAAATAAATAAATAAATAAATATTGATGATGACTGCCATGGCTCCTGCCCACTCCCCACTCTCCGCATCCTGGGCGCCCCCAATTTCACTCCATCCCATTGGTTTGCTGGTGGATCCCGGGTCCTCTGTGTAAGGTCCCCAGGCTGACCTTGCTGCTCCTGCTGCTCTTCCCTTTGCTGGTGGTTAAGAGGAAAGAGGTCGGGATCGCTTGTGCAGCTGCAAGCCCTCTGCCTGGTTTGTTTGTTTGTTTGTATACCAATTTTCCACAAACGGGAACTCTCAGCAGTTTACAATAACAACTTAAAAACAATATCCATGAACATAATAATAACAAGGTTCCCTAGTTCTTATCTTCCTGTGACCTTCCTCCCAGCGTCTGTCTGTGAACTCCCCTCCTCCTAAGTGTGATGACCCCTTTCGCCTGTTTTGGAAAAGGTCTTCTTGGCTTCCTCCACACACCCCCAAAATCCCTCCTGCTCCCTAATGAAACGCAGGCCTCCAGCTGCCTGAATGGACTCAATTCCCTCGGCATTAACATAAGAACATAAGAAGAGCCATGCTGGATCAGGCCAATGGCCCATCTAGTCCAGCTTCCTGGATCTCACAGTGGCCCCACCAGATGCGTCTGGGAGCGCATGAGACTAGATATCTGTCTCCTGATACCACTCCCCTGCATCTGGCCCTTGAAGTACCCTGCATCATGGTTTGTAACCTGTGATGGATTTTTCCTCCAGGAATCTGTCCAATCCCCCTTTGTAGGCATCCAGGCCAGATGCCATCACCACATCCTGTGGCAGGGAGTTCCATAGACTAACAACGCGCTGGGTGAAAAAATATTTTCTTTTGTCTGTTCTTACTCTCCCAGCCTTCAGTTTGAGTGGATGTCCCCTAGTTCTGGTATTTTGTGAGAGGGAGAAGAGCTTCCCTCTATCTACTTTACTCATGCCCTTCATAATTTTGCACGTCTCAATCATATCCCCCCTCAGGCGCCTTTTTTCCAGACTAAAGAGGCCCAAATGTTTTAGCCTTTCCTCATAAGGGAGATGCCCTAGCCCAGTAATCATTTTAGTCGCTCTCTTCTGCACCTTTTCCAGTTCCACTATGTCTTTCTTGAGATGCGGTGACCAGAATTGTACACAATACTCCAGGTGGGGGCCTTACTATTGTTTTGTATAATGGCATTATAATGTTGGCTGTTTTATTTTCAATCCCCTTTTTGATAATCCCTAGCATGGAATTGGCCTTCTTCACCGCTGCCACACATTGGGGAGACACCTTCATGGAGCTGTCCACCAACACACCAAGATCTCTTTCCTGATCCGTCACGGATAACTCAGAGCCCATGAGTTGATAGATAAAGTTTGGATTTTTTGCCCCAATATGCATCACTTTACATTAGCCGCCCAGAGTTCCCTCCTGGGAAGATGGGCGGGATATAAGCTTAACAAATAAATAAATATTTGTTGTTTTTTTAAAAAAATATTAAAATTAGCAGACAAGCACACAAATAACAATATTGGTGCATCTCCCTCCCCCCGGGACCATCCAGTTCGTCCTTGAGTTCTTCCTTTACTACTCCAACTTCTGTTGATTTGATATTCTTCTTAAAGTCCTCTTCTCCAGAACTGGCTTGAAATGTTCGTCGCTCTCCACTCTTAAATGAGCTTGGGCCTGTCTCTCCTTTGGAGGACTCCAGGGCAATTGCCCACTGCTAGCCCGCGTCCACTGCCTTCAATCCTTGCCCCTCCTGGTTAATAAAAGCAGCCGGAGGGACTATGCCGGAATGGGCGTCTGTCATCGCCACCGCCTCCTTCAGCGAGGGGGTATTTCCCTCTCATTTGAAGGAGACGGTGGTTAAGCCCATTCTTAAAAAAAACAGGCTTGGCATCGGACCAATTGGCAAACTATCGTCCAATTGCCAATGTCCCTTTTATGGGCAAGGTAATCGAGAGAGTGGCCGCGGTCCGGATTCAATCCTTTCTAGAGGAACACCAATGCCTTGACCCGTGCCAGTCCGAGTTCAGGCCTGGCCGGGGGACCGAGTCAGCTCTGGTCGCGCTGCAAGATGACCTAATCTGGGTGGCTGACAGGTGTTCCTCTACCCTGTTGGTTCTCCTGGATTTGTCAGCGGCCTTCGATACCGTCGACCACGGTATCCTGCTGGATCGGCCCTCCGAGGTGGGAATTGGAGGCACTGCTCACAGTTGGCTCCAGTCCTTCCTGGAGGGCCGCCCCCAGTATGTGCAACATGGAGGAGAGCTGTTGGCCCCGTGGATACTCCCTTGTGGGGTACCGCAGGGCTCATCTCTCTCCCCCATGCTGTTCAACATCTACGTAAGGCCGCTGGCTGGGGTCATTAGGAGATTTGGAGTCTGCTGTCACCAGTATGCTGATGACACGCAGCTCTATCTCTCCTTTTCCACCTCTGCAGTGGAAGCTGTCCGGACTCTCGACCAGTGTCTGGACGCGGTCCTGACATGGACCAGGGCAAACAGGCTCAGGCTCAACCCCGAGAAGACTGAGGTGATGTTCTTTGGGAATTCCCCATCTGGATATGGAGGCCCTCTCGCCAGCCTGGATGGGGTTTCCCTCCTGCTAGCGGATAGGGCTCGGAACCTGGGCATGGTTCTGGACCCAGCACTCACCCTGGAAGCCCTGGTGGCTGCCGTGTCCTGATCCACCTTTTACCACCTTCGTCAAATTGCCCAGATCCGCCCATCTCTAGATGGCGACTCCCTGAGAACAGTGGTGCAAGCGCTGGTGATCTTGCGGTTGGACTACTGCAACACTCTCTACATGGGGTTGCCCTTGACTCTCCTCCAGCACCTGCAGCGGGTAGAAAATGTGGCAGCCAGACTGGTGGCAGGTATGCGTCGTCATGACCGTATCACCCCTGTTCTGGCTCGCCTGCACTGGTTGCCAGTTGCATCCCGGATCAGATTCAAGGTCCTAGTTTTAGTTTATAAAATCCTCCATGGCTTGGGCCCCGACTACCTGGCAGAGCGGATTGTCCAGCGATCAACTTCAGACCGTCCAGTTCGCCAGTCGCGAGCGCACTCGCTCCGGGTCGCCACCCCAAGAGAGGCCCAAAAGTCCATCACTCGTAACCAGGCCTTTTCGGTGGCTGCCCCTTCCCTCTGGAACAGCTTACCACCCGATGTGCACTCAGCAGAGTCCCTGTTAGCCTTCCGCCGAGCATTAAAAAAACTGCTCTTTAATGAGGCTTTTGGCGGCGCAACTTAACATTTTTTTCCCGTCGCCATCTACTATTATTGCTGCTGAGCTCTGACTGCTAAGTCAAGTTGTCAAGATGCCATGATGTCTAAGATGTTTTAGAATGCTATTTTATATTGCTGTTGTTGTCTATTACTGTCCTGTTGTTCTAATTTGTTTGTTCTATATTGTGTTGTATTGTTTCCTGACTTGTTCAGTTTTGTAAGCCGCCCAGAGTTCTGTTTCGGAAGATGGGCGGGGTAAAAATAGAATGAATGAATGAATGAATGAATGAATGAATAAATAAACTGCCACCCACTGGCCCCAACAAGCTTAGGGTGATGGTTAAAACTGAAAGCCCCCCTTGCACCATGGAGCTGGATAGTGGCTCCTCATTTTCAATAATTTCTGCTAGAACTATGAGAGAGCTTTGCCCAGATTTGGGGGGGGGGCACCCCTTCGCCAGGCCACAATCCAGTTGCGGGATTTTTAGAGGAAGGTTATTAAAATCAAGGGAATGGGCACCTTTAAGGTCCAGTATAAAGGGTTTGCCAAAAAGCTGCACCTGATAGTGGTGGAAGGCCCCTTTTCTAGCTTACTGGGTCTGGCGTGGTTTGAAAATCTGGGCTTTGGGGTTTACGTGCTAAATCAGGTTTCATCTTGAGCAGATTTTGAGACCATCTGCCAGGAATTTTCATCAGTTTTTGATGAGACTTTGGGCTTATATAATGGGCCTCCAATTTATCTCAGGCTGAACCCTATGGTACAGCCGATATGGATCAAGGCTCGTTTTGACCCATTTGCTTTAAAACCACAAAGAGATGAGGAGCTGGACCGTTTGGTGACACAGGGTATTTTGGAATCCACAGCTTCAGGGATTTGGGAAACTCCGATTGTAACACCAGTGAAGCTGGAAGGTTCAGTTCGTATTTGCGGAGACTAGAGATGGGCACGACTTGGAAAAAATTTTTTTCGAGTTGTCGTTAGTCGGGCCGGTTCTGTTTCGGGTCGTCTCCGTTTTTCGCGAAAATTCACAAAAATTAGTCGGTTCATTTTTTTCGTTTCCGTTTCTGTCGCGATTTCGCGCATTTTGACGTCCGACCGAGACTTGCGGCTTGCGGGCGCAGCGCCGCCGGCGGTGGCGCGGGGGTACATGCATGGGCGGCGGCAGCAGCAGCGGCAGGGGGAGTGGCTAGCGCGCGGTCGGGCGCGTGGGCGGTTGGGCGGGCGGTCGGGCACGCGCGCGGGCGGGTGGGCGTGTGGGCGGGTGGGCGCGGGTCCCGCAAATGAGCAGGCGAAATACAGTTTAAACCTGCCTGGGTGATGGACTTGCTGCTGCACAACAAGGCTAGTGCATCCTAAGCAAACAAAGTGGGGCAGAAACAAATTTGCATTTCTTTTTTTTCTCTTGGTCTGCTGTGCTGCTGAATCTGCTGATGCTGAACCAGCCAGCCACCCTACTTGGTCTGGCTGACGTGCCTGTTTGTTGTACTTTTTTGTTGTTTGGTTTTGAATCCATCCCATCTCCCCTCCACCTCTCTCAGAGGCAGCAGGAGAAACAGACATTCCGTTCCTCCCCAAATCTGGATGAGGGGTCTACTCCTCTACTCCTCTCAAATTGGCCCCCCATCACCTTCTGCCTTCACTTCACATTCACAGTCAAAGTCACACACACTTAAAGGACAAGCAATAAAGCCAAAGCCAATGCAACCCTGCTTTTGGTCATGGTCAACAAAAACATTAGCAGTTAGAGCCTGAGGTGGTTAAGCTATGTAGCTAGTAGCTGCTACAGCCAGGAATAGTTTAGGTAGGGATGGGTTAGGGTTAGGGTTAGGGTTGCTCTGACTTAAGTTTTACAGCCCACAGCCCAGCCCACTAGGCTATACAAGGAGGAGGACTATCTCTGGTCGACACGTCCATAAGGCCAGAGTAAGGGCGGCCACTCCGGTCAGGCCACAAAGCAGAGTATGAGAGCACCACAGCACAGAGCCAGAGTGCGGCAGGCTCCTTGCCAGCTCCAGTATAAAAAGGATGGAGCTGAATGGCATGACAGGAATTTAAATGCCACTGGCCTTGGGTCACAGTGTCTTGCAGCCCAGAGGACTGAGTTGCGGAGGAGGCCAATCACCTTGAGTCTGGTCTGGCACCACACTGCCTGCGATGCACCACATGGCACTTTCTGACAAACTCTTGGGTGGTGCTGCACGTAGTACGAACGCTGTTCAAATCAGTACCTCCCTTCTGTGTGAAACACGGCGTCTTGCAGCCCAGAGGAAAGACTGGAGGAGGAGGCCAATCACCTTGAGTTTGGTCTGGCACCACACTGCCTGCGATGCACCACCGTCCACCACATGTCACTTTTTGACTAAGTCTTGGCGGTACTGTATCAGGGACCCCCTTCCGTGTGAAACACGGCATCTTGCAGCCCAGAGGAAAGACTGGCGGAGGAGGCCAATCACCTTGAGTTTGGTCTGGCACCACACTGCCTGCAAAAAGGACAGCAAGCCACAGTCTGAGTCTGACTCTTCCTCCCCAAGTCCCCAGCTGTGTGCTGGTAGACTTGCTAACTGCCGGCCCGGCAGTCTACTACCATGCCCTTCTTTGTGAATCACAGTTGGTTCCCACACAACTCCAAGAGCCAAGCCTGCAACTTTGCAATAAACTAATGGAGTGCTGGCTGGCACCCATCTCCTCTTCCCTTCCTTGTGAGCCACAGTGTCTTGCATCCCAGAGGAAAGAGTGGCGGAGGCCACAAGCTGGAGTAATTGAATGCTGGGCCAGCAATCCACGACCACGACCATGGCCTTCGTTGTGAATCCCAGCTCCTACAACTCCAAAAGCCAAGCCTGGAACTGTCAGAGAAACTACTGGAGTGCTGGCACCCAACTCCTCTTCCCTTCTTAGTGAGCCACAGTGTCTTGCATCCCAGAGGAAAGAATGGCGGAGGCCACAAGCTGGAGTAATTGAATGCTGGGCCAGCAATCCACGACCACGACCATGGCCTTCGTTGTGAATCCCAGCTCCTACAACTCCAACAGGCAAGCCTGGAACTGTCAGAGAAACTACTGGAGTGCTGGCACCCAACTCCTCTTCCCTTCTTAGTGAGCCACAGTGTCTTGCATCCCAGAGGAAAGAGTGGCGGAGGCCACAAGCTGGAGTAATTGAATGCTGGGCCAGCAATCCCGACCACGACCATGGCCTTCGTTGTGAATCCCAGCTCCTACAAGTCCAACAGCCAAGCCTTGAAGTTTCGGAAAACTGTTCTATTTATAAATGGTGGTGCCACCACCACGCAACTGGTACATTTTTCCCTTCTTTATGAGCCACAGCTGGCAGCCCAGTGGAAAGAGTGGCGGAGGAGACAGAGCTAGGTCTCTGTGAATTACAAACTCCCTGCAAACCATGCCCTTCGTAGTGAATCCCAGCTCCAACACCACTCCAAGAACCAAGCCTGGAACTGTCAGAGAAACTACTGGAGTGCGTGCTGCACACAACTTCTCTTCCCTTCTTAGTGAGCCACAGTGTTTTGCATCCAAGAGGAAAGAGTGGCTGGAGGAGGCCACATAGCCTGAGTCTGAGGCCACAGGGCCTCCGTAGGGGAGGAACATTGCCAGGAAGAAGCTCCTGCTGCCCAACGTGGCTGAATGGCCTGAGGAGGACGCCAGGAAAATGCCCTTCTTCGTGAGCCACAGTTGGCAGCCCAGTGGAAAAGCAGAGTCCACATGGTGTCTGACTCTGAGGCCTGAGACCACTCTGACAAAAGGACTGCAAGCCAGAGGGTCTTCCTACATAGCTGTGTCCTGCTTTTCCCGTAAACTCCTAGCAGGCCAGCACAGCCATGTTCCCTTCTCAGTGAGACATAGCTTTGCAGTCCACGGAAGACAGTAGGCCTGAGAACCACAGGCTCACTGTCTGTGTGAGTCAGAGAGAGTACCCACAAAGAACCAAGCTTGGATTGGAGGGTTCCTTGCTCCCTCCCTTCACTGAGAGCCACAGTCAGTGCATTGCATCCCAGTGGCATGCCCTTCGTAGTGAATCACATTCCCCACAAGAGCCAAGCCTTGAACTTTCTGATAAACTGTCCTATTTGTAATGGTGACCAGCACGGCAGTAAGTTGTCCTTCTTTGTGAGCCACAGTGTATGGCAATGGCAGCCCACTGAAGACTAATTGGCGCTCCGGAGGCTGACAACACTCCCACACTGCGGCACTCCTTCCTGCAGAGTCCTGTCACTGTCCCAGGCAGAGTCCAAGGGTGCTTTCGCATGAGTTCTGCCTAATCACGGGACCACCCCACGGCTGTTTTCTAGCACACATGCACAATGCCCTTCTCTGTGAGGCACAGTGTGTGCAAACAAAATAGTTGATGAGTGAATGCACTGTTACAGTTGGTCTTCAAGAGGTTTTCCGCCAAGAGGCGGGCGCAGCCGTGGTTGCTGCATGGGCAAGTTGAGGGCAGTGGCGACAGGGCTGAACTTGAAGCACTAACTGGATCATGCTGTTAGGGTGAAGGAGAAGCGGCTGGAAGGCCTCCTCTAAGCCGGAAGTGGGGGGAGCCTGACAGGCAGGCAGGGAGAAGACACAGAGCTAGAGTGAGTCTGAGTCTTTGACCACACAGGCTTCCAAAAGGACAGCAAGCCAAGCTTTCTGACTTTCTTTCCCAGCTGTGTGCTGGTAGACTGCTCCTAACTGCCGTGCCGGCATTCCATCTCGATGCCCTTTGTAGTGAATCACAGCAGTTCCACAACTCCAAGAGCCAAGCCTGGAACTTCCTCCTGAAAGGCTCTTCTATTTCTAAGAAACAAACGATTATTGTGCTGAACTGTGGTACGCGCAAGTACATTCCACTCCAGCCCTTCTTAGTGAGACACAGTGTGGTGCAGCCCAGAGGACAGAGTAGCGGAGGCCTAAACATCCCCCTTAACCCTAACCCTAAGCCAACCACCAGCTGTTCCTGAAGAGTGTTCCCATAACTCAATCATCATCATCAATAACAACCTAGATTTGCAACCAGTAACTTTTCTGGTCCGGCAGCCTTTGTTCCGGGGTTAGGGCAGAAATGATTATAAAATGTTTAAGCACCAAGTGTGCGCACAATGAGTCACACAGCACAGCACCAAGATCCACACAGGGGACTTTCGGCCAGGAGTACGCACACACAACAAGGACGTTTCCCTTCTTTGTGAGCCACGGCTGGCAGCCCAGTAGAAAGAGTGGCGGAGGAGACAGAGCTAGGTCTGTGTAAATTACAGACTCACACAGTCAGTGTGGGACAGAGTATCCACCAAGAACCAAACATGGAGGCTTCCTTGGCAGGCAGAGTTTCTCTCGCCACCCCAGGAGACCGGGTTTTGGCAACCAAGAAGACAGAGTGGAAGCAGGAGAACTGGGTGGGTCTATTTCTTTAAGGCTGTAAGGAGGGGAGCTTGCCCCCTGATACTCAGTCTTTGAGGTAGGTTGTTGTAAAGTGCTTCCTCACCACTTTGTGTGTGAGAGAATACAGGTAGGCAGGCAGGCAGGCAGGCAGGCAGGCTCGTAGGCCAAGGGAATGGTGTGAAGCACCAAGGAAGGCAGGTATTAGGGTCTCTCTCAGACCAGCCATGGCAAAAGGAGAAACATTGGGCCAATACAGACAGACCCTTTCCAATGACACTTTGAGTGGCCCTGCCTGGTTTGGAGACAGGCCAGGGCTAGAAAAATTGGGCCACTAATAGTACCCTTCAATTGTGTGTGAGAGAGAATACAGGTAGGCAGGCAGGCAGTTCTGCAGGCATTAGGCACTGGAGTCGGCAGGTAGTCACAGGGCCAGGCAGGCAGGCAGGCAGGCAGGCAGGCTCGCTCGTAGGGCCAAGGGGAGGCAGGCAGGCTTGCAGGCGGGCATGGAGGATTGCAGGCAGGAGGTTAGGTTACAGGCAGCAACTTAGTTCTTGGAGTGTTGGGGTAATCCCAAGGTTGAAAGGTTGAAGCGGATGAAAGTCGACCTTTCCACCGTCTCCGGGTCCAGGCGACAGCGGCGCGGCCTCAGGACATCTCCCATGTGGGAGAAGACACGCTCACTCTGGACACTGGTGGGTGGGATAGACAAGAGGTCCAACGCCAGAGTTGAAAGAGCGGGCCAGAGGTCTGCCTTTCTGGCCCAGTAGTGCAGTGGGTCCGAGCTGAGGGGTTGGAGGGGCTCGGCCATGTACTCCTTCACCATGGTCTGAGCGGGGTCTGCTACTTCTTCCTCCCTTGCCTCCACTGAGGAGGAAACTGCCATGGCTAGGGCAGAGGCCAGGTAGTTGGCTGCTGGAACGGAACCTGGTCTCTGGGTGAACGCTCCTGGAGTACAGAGGGATGTGGATCCTTGCGAGGACTCCTCCTCAGCATCGCTCTGGCTTCCGTGTGCCCTCTGAAACGCCTGGCCCTCATCGGAGACAGCCCTGACTTGACGGCATAGCTCCGTCTTCCAGGATTTCAGTTCGGCAGTGCTGGCCGCCAGGGAACCCTTGACGCGAGGGTCGCACAGGCAGGTCATCTGGTACACCTTTTCCCTTCTGAGTGGGCCAAGGCGGGTATCCACGCCGGTCAACAGCCTGTCTGCCAATGCCCTGCTCTTAGGGAGAAGATTGCCTTCTTCCCGGATACTGGTCTCTAGGCGTTGGCGAAGGGCATTGACCAGGGGGAGAACATGGCCCAGGCTGGCGTTGTAGCTGCTGAGGACGTGGGTGGTCTCCTCAAAAGGCTGCAGGATACCCGCCATCTGGGAGAGGGCGAGCCACTCGGTAGCACCAAGGTCCAATTCCCTCCCCTCATGCAGGACTGGGGTGGTTGACATGATGTATTCCACCACTTCCTTCTGCTCCACCAGACACTTGACCATTTCGTGGGTGGAGTTCCACTGGGTGGTCACGTCCTGGATCAGGACGTGCTCCGGTCGGCCCGTCTCCGCCTGCCTCTCACGCATCATCCTGGCTGCCTTGACACTGCGAGCGAAGTGCCCCACGATCTTCCGGCACTTGTCCAGCAAGGCCCTGGTCTCCCTGGTCCCCTCACTCCAGGAGTCCTTTGGTGCACCCAGGCCAATGGCATCGCCCACCACTAGATGCAGTTTGTGTGCTGCGCACACGATGCCCTGGAACCCTGCCCCAAGAACCGCGTTGGTCATGTTACGGCCCGCGCCTGTAACCATGACTCCACGACTGACCTGTCCCTCTGTCCCCAATCCCCACTCTCGCATTGCTGTCTTGAGAACGTCAGCAATGTTGATCCCTGTGGCGTTGTCCTCCATGCTTTGTGCCTGGAGAAGCACCACCCTATACCCTCTTGGGGTGCTGCCTTGTGCCTCCCCCTGCAGCTGCTCATGGGCTGACCGGGGCTCCAGGACCTCCTTGGGTTGCCACCAATGAGCCGTCAGTGAGAGGTATCCGTGGTGCCCACCGGTCCAGAGGTCGGAAGTGAAGTGGATCTTCCTCCCTCTGGCCGCCTGCAGCAGGGCCCGGATCCTGTCCCTGACAGACTCATAAATGGAGGGAAGCACCCGCCTGCTGAAGGTACGCCGGGATGGAGTCTCGTACCATGGTGCCACGTGCTTCATCAGGTGCCTGAAGCCTGATGACTCCACAAAGGAGAGGGGCAACCCGTTCATGGCCACCATTTCACCCACCACTCGAGTGGTGGTCTCCTGTGCTTTGGCCCTATTTCGCGGGCTGACAAAAGTCCCACCCAACAGCCCCACTTCCTGCAGAGTGGCCTGCCTCTTCCCACTCTCACTAGCGGAGCTGTGTTTTTCTTTCTCTATCTCTAACCCTTCTTCCCCTCTCTTCCTCCCTGAAGAGCAAGGGCCTGACAGGGTTCCAGGCAGAGTCCCAGGGTGCTTCCTCATCAGATGGCTGTGCAACCCACTTGAGGAGAGGTGTTTGGGGTCATTCCCCCTGCGCAAGACCACCCCGCATATCTTGCACACCGCCATCCTTGCGTCTTGGGGGCTGTTCTCAAAATGCTCCCAGAGACACCCTCGTGGCTTACAGAAAGTAACGCTCCCTCTGTTATTGCCTGCCGCTGCCGCTGCTGTGGTGCTAGTGTGGCCTCTGCCCTGCCGGGAAAGTAGACTAGTACTACTGCTCTCACTGGTGGTACTCTGGGTGGAAAGAGGGCTGCTCCTTCCGTCACTACCTGGAGCCTGACTTAAGTCTGTCCCTGCCAACAGGTCCTCAGAATCTGGCAGGTTTAGATACAAGGAGCCCGATTCTGATGCCATTTCAGAATCAGAGCCCTTGTCTTCTTGCTGATCAAGGGTGGGGCTGTCAGGTAACGAAGATGGGATTTGGTACGCCTCATCCATGCTTCCCTCGGTGACAGACGATGGCACATTGCTGCTTGTGCCACTGGCACTGCTACTCGAGGAGGGAGTTGCACCAGTATCACTTTCTGCACTACTTCCTGTCCCTTCCCTCAGAAACGTGCCCCTATTTATCTTAGTAGGGGTCCCCCTCCCCTGCCCTCTAGCTGTGCGACCCCTCCTCATTTTTCTCACTTCTTGTGGCTCAGGCCAGGGAATGTATAATGTGATAGTAAAGAAAAGCACCAAGGAACTGTGCAAGTAAATGAGTGACTCACAACAGCAGCACAACAAACAAGGAAATAGGAGCTAGGGGTTTGCCAATCCTGGCACCCAACTAAGTCTCTCAATGCCCTGCACAGGGCAAGTATAACAAAGAGAACTGTAACTTCTTCCCAGTTGTAATTGGATTGTGTATGTAGACTGCGGTGGCAACAAGTAAATGAGTGAGATGGACTCACAACAGCAGCACAACAAACAAGGTAATAGGAGCAAGGGGTTTGCCAATCCTGGCACCCAACTAAGTTTCTCTATGCCCTACACAGGGCAAGTGTAACAAAGAGAACTGTAACTTCTTCCCAGTTGTAATTGGATTGTGTATGTAGACTGCGGTGGCAACAAGTAAATGAGTGAGATGGACTCACAACAGCAGCACAACAAACAAGGTAATAGGAGCAAGGGGTTTGCCAATCCTGGCACCCAACTAAGTCTCTCTATGCCCTGCACAGGGCAAGTATAACAAAGAGAACTGTAACTTCTTCCCAGTTGTAATTGGATTGTGTATGTAGACTGTGGTGGCAACAAGTAAATGAGTGAGATGGACTCACAACAGCAGCACAACAAACAAGGTAATAGGAGCAAGGAGTTTGCCAATCCTGGCACCCAACTAAGTTTCTCTATGCCCTGCACAGGGCAAGTGTAATTAGGAGGAGAACTGTAACTTCTTCCCAGTTGTAATTGGATTGTGTATGTAGACTGTGGTGGCAACAAGTAAATGAGTGAGATGGACTCACAACAGCAGCACAACAAACAAGGAAATAGGAGCTAGGGGTTTGCCAATCATGGCACCCAACTAAGTCTCTCTATGCCCTGCACAGGGCAAGTATAACAAAGAGAACTGTAACTTCTTCCCAGTTGTAATTGGATTGTGTATGTAGACGGTGGTGGCAACAAGTAAATGAGTGAGATGGACTCACAACAGCAGCACAACAAAGAAGGAAATAGGAGCTAGGGGTTTGCCAATCCTGGCACCCAACTAAGTTTCTCTATGCCCTGCACAGGGCAAGTGTAATTAGGAGGAGAACTGTAACTTCTTCCCAGTTGTAATTGGATTGTGTATGTAGACTGTGGTGGGAACAAGTAAATGAGTGAGATGGACTCACAACAGCAGCACAACAAACAAGGTAATAGGAGCAAGGAGTTTGCCAATCCTGGCACCCAACTAAGTTTCTCTATGCCCTACACAGGGCAAGTGTAATTAGGAGGAGAACTGTAACTTCTTCCCAGTTGTAATTGGATTGTGTATGTAGACTGTGGTGGCAACAAGTAAATGAGTGAGATGGACTCACAACAGCAGCACAACAAACAAGGAAATAGGAGCTAGGGGTTTGCCAATCCTGGCAAACAAGTTTCACAAATTAATGCACAGGGCAAGTGTAATTAGGAGAACTGTAACAACTTCTTCACAGATGTAAGTTATACAACAACTGCACAAAAACCAAGCTAATAGAAGCAAGGGGTTTGCAAAATCTGGCAGCACCTAACTTTCACAAATAATGCACAGTAACTAAGATGAATGGAACTTCTTCAAAGATGTAATTGAAGAAAAAGTTCTATAGAGGTGGCTGGGTGCCTGCCCTTCAACAAATGTTTGTTTGAGTGCCTGACTGCAAAAAAATGAATGAGGTGTTGGACAAGTGAAAGAAATTCAAAGAATATCTATAGTGTTAAGTAAAATGAAATTGTAAAATGTTCTATAGAGGAAGGTGCCCTAGCCTTGTTGCCAAAACAAATGTGTTTGAGAAATTTGAGTGCACTGGTTGGCGAGGGAGACTCTAGTACTCAGTCTGTACTGTATAATATTTTTAAAATAATTTAATCGACAGCCTCCAACCTCCCCTTCTAAGCACTAGTACTACTGGACCTTGGCTGTTGCTTGCCACTTGCTAATAAACTGTAAAATAGAAAATAAATGGAATAAAACTATAAGCTGCTACTAGGGTAGGATAGGGGTTGCTGGATTCCCTTCCAAAACCCCAATCGCAACAGCAGCAAAAAAGCTGTAGGCGCAGGGTAAAAGGACCTTGGCCAAGTAAATGAACTTGGTGGGAAATTGGGATACAAAAGAAATGGTATGGTAGTGTAATATAAAATAATATATTTTCAAAATAAATCCGCAGCACCTCCCCTCCCCTACCGCTCCCACTCAAATCTTCCCTCCCCCTTGAAGCAAATATAAAACGTACGGAACTCTTCCTCAAAAATGGAGAAAACAAAAAAGAGAATAAACACTGTGTTGCTATTCCCCACAGGGAATAGAAGAAATTATTATGTTTTGCGATTCGAATTAATATCAATTCAATTCCCTCCCTGCCTAGCGAGACCGAGACCGCGACCGCGAAATCGAAACTAGACTGAGCGCAGCAATCCAGCTCTGACCACCCTCCACAAGATCCAAGCCCAGACTGTGACGGACTGGAACTGCCTCGGCTTTTTATGCCCTCTGGCACATCCAGAAGTGTCAGTCAAAACCTGTCCATGCGATTGGTGGAATGGCTCCAAAAATTTGCATGGTCCCGTCCCATGGCCAGCCCATCGTTGCGCAGGTGTAAAAAAATAAATTAAGAAAAAAATAAAATAAAATCAACGGAGACGTATTTTGGCAAGACAAACCCACTGCTGCTACTGTAAAAAAATCAAGCATTTAAAATAGGTTACTTTCGCATGTTTCTGTGGTGCTTTGGTGGGGTTTTGGGCAAGGATTTCAAAAAAAATATTGCGGTCGCCATTTTGGACCGGGAATCGGGTTTTTTTTTAACTTTTAAAAACTTTTTTCCTGTGCCGCTTGGCATTGCGCGATCGCCGCGATGCAAGTAACGAGCACGACAAATCAGACCAAATTGTTCGTTCGTCGGTTCGAGCTCGAATTCTGGGGGAGTGATTCCCGTTACCGTTTCCGTAGAGTAACGGAACCGAGTAACGGAAACGGAAACGGGAATACCGCTAAGTCGTGCCCATCTCTAGCGGAGACTATAAGTGCACCTTGAATCGGGCCCTACAAGATCATGCAAACCTGGTTCCAGCAGTGAGTCATTCTAAGTGGGTTCAGGATTCTCACTATGGATATTCAATTCTTCCATGGACTTGAGGATCAAAGAGGATTGTTCTTTTAACAATTTTTTATTAACTGAATAAACAATAGAAGGATTCTTGCATTCACTCTCCTGCCCAGTCTCTTGAACGTTAAATAAAACAGGGTCAATTTCTAATGTAACGTGTGCTTCATGCCCACAAATCACCGGGGTCTCCCATAAGTCCCGAAATGTCCCAGCAGGTGCTTGTGGGAATTCCCCTTCCCAAGACTTCCTGCAGCAGGGGAGGTTCATGATGCTCTTTGAGGGCAAAACCTGGCCTCAGTGGCATTGGGATGTGACCAGTCCATCCTGGCGACTCTACCACCCTCCACTCTTGCAGCTCAACTGCCAAATCTGTCAACTCCCCATCCGTTTGTACCACTATCTCGCGCATCTCTCTTATTGGTTCCTCCTCCATCTAGAGCTCCTCATCTGATTCGTCTCTCCCACGGATGGACACCCACATTGCCTTGGCCACCTCTTCTGTTTTTAACCCTCGATTCCCGATACCCACGCTCGAACTCTCCTTTCCCCTCCTCACGTCTTCTTTCCCCAACCTTTCTTCTTCCGATCCCTGTCCTTCCAATATCCTTTGCCTCTCAGGCGGCACACCGTCCTTATCATCCTCACAGTCATGTGCTGGCCTCTTTGGCTGTGCTAAAATTTTTGGTAAAATGGATTTAGCACAACCTGACCAACAGTTGCCAGTGGGTGAGACCACGGCAGATGCACAGACCACAGTGACCCACAAGGGGGCATTTAGGGTTAAAAGGCTACTGTTTGGTGAAAGTGTTGCCTCTGGGTTGCTTCAGAACCGGATGGGTCATCTTCTTAAAGGTATACCAGGAGTTGCCCCCTTTTTTCGACAATGTCCTGATCGCTACACCATCGAGAGAGGAGTTCGTTGTGAGACTTTGTCCCATTCTCCAGGAGGCAGGACTCAATGTGAAACAAGCAAAAATGTTTATTGGGGGCGCCAAGTGTGAACTTTTAAGGTTTTACAGTAGATGCAAATGGACTGCACCCTACAGAAGACTAGGTACGAGCAATTTGTGAGGCCCCAGAGCCTGAGAAGAAGGCCATGTTACAACATTTCCTGCACACAAGGCAGCAGGGGCGGAGCCCTTGCAGAGGCTTTTAGATTCAAAAAAGCCCCTTGGATTTGGGTGCCACGTCAAACCAAAGCTTTTTGGGCTGTTAAGGAATTATTAGTTTCAAATTCCGTTTTGGCCCACTTTGATGAAAAACTGCCAGTTGCGTTGGCATGCGATGCTGCTCCTTATGGGGTAGGTGCAGTGCTGGGTCATAAACTTCCAGGTGGGAGGGAAGTCCCCATCATCTGCAGAACAAAATTACTCACATATTGACAAAGAAGGGCTGGCTATTGTGAAGGGAGTGAACAAATTTCATGATTTCTTGTATGAGAGGCCCTTCACAATAGTTAGAGACCGTACGCCGTTGCTTGGACCAGCTGAGCCCGACCCCTCAGATGTTTTCCCCATGGGTCTCGTGTTGGTCATTTTTTAAAAAGCTGGCTACCCGTATTTGCTTCAACATCGGCCAGGCAAAGTGATGGGCCATGCCGATCCCCGTAGTAGATTGCCCTTGCCAGAATGCAGTCCCGACCCTGTTCCCACCCGTCAGATCTTGCCGTTGGGAGATTTACCTGATCAGCCACTGCATGTTAGGGACAATGTGGCAACAACCGCAAAGGATCGGGTGCTTGCCCGAATTTTGATTTGGGTGGGAAGGGGGGGGGCGAGGAAGCCGGGTTCTGAATTTGTGAGCTTCACAGCTCCGAAAGATGGATTGTCTACCCAATGAGTGTGTATATTGTGGCTAGGGTGAGTTGGGGTCCCTCCACGCTTACATAAAAAGATTTTGGAGGAGCTACACGTATCCCATCTCTGGACTTTTTTCCCTTTAAGTGTTTTTTCTGTTAAACAAACTGCTTGTTATACAAAGGTCCATTGTATCAGAAATTCAGTTGCAATATATACAAAGCATCCAACACAGAATTACATCAGCAAGAGAGTTTAACATGGCAATAGATAAAGTGATCTAAATTACACTGAGCCTCGTGGCGCAGTGGTTAAATGCCTGTACTGCAGGTAAAACAGTGCCCACGACCTGGGGTTCAATCCCAGGTAGCAGGCTCAAGGTTCACTCAGCCTTCCATCCTTCGGAGTTAGTAAAATGAGTACCCTGCTTGCTGGGGGGGGCAATGTGTAGCCTGCACACTGTAATTAAAATTGTAAACCGCCCAGAGACTGCTTAAAGTGGTATGGGGAGTTATATAAGCAGAACACTTTGCTTTTGCTTTTACAGCAGATAAACCTCATTGGTAACATCTCCCTTATATACAACTCTCTTGCAAAAACTACCAAACACATTATATCATTGGACATTACATTAGGTTATACTAGCAGATACCAGCTGTACGACATTATATCATTATACATGACATTTTATCAGATCAATTCACATGTGTCCAATCAATAATTAGTATATATTTTATATATAAGGTACCAAATGTTTTGTTTTGTTTTTCTTTGATTTTGCCCAGTATATACCAGGTGTACAGAATCTGTAATCAGTTGCCTGGGAGAGTTAGTCCCTGGCTTTCAGCCAATTTAAAATATTACATTTTAACATATACATACATTATATGAAATCCTAAAAGGGGTTGTCAAACAAGGATTATGTGATTACTGAATTTATTACAACACACTATGATTTTTACATAAGAACATAGAACATAAGAAGAGCCATGCTGGATCAGGCCAAAAGGCCCATCTAGTCCAGCTTCCTGTATCTCACAGCGGCCCCACCAGATGCGTTTGGGAGCGCATGAGACTAGATATCTGTCTCCTGATACCACTCCCCTGCATCTGGCCCTTGAAGTACCCTGGTTTAAAGCCTGGAGATTACACATCTCCATCATGGTTTGTAACCTGTGATGGACTTTTCCTCCAGGAATCTGTCCAATTCCCTTTTGAAGGCATCCAGGCCAGATGCCATCACCACCACTTGTGGAAGGGAGTTCCATAGACTTACAACGCGCTGGGTGAAAAAATATTTTCTTTTGTCAGTTCTTACTCTCCCAGCCCTCAATTTGAGTCTATGTCCCCTAGCTCTGGTATTTTGGGAGAGAGAGAAGAGCTTCCCTCTATCCACTTTACTCATACCCTGCATTATTTTGTATGTCTCAATCATATCCCCCCTCAAGCACCTTTTTTCCAGACTAAAGAGGCCCAAATGTTTTAGCCTTTCTTCATAAGGGAGGTGCCCCAGCCCAGTAATCATTTTAGTCGCTCTCTTCTTCACCTTTTCCAGTTCCACTATGTCTTTCTTGAGATGCGGAGACCAGAATTGTACACAATACTCCAGGTGGGGCCTTACTCTTATTTTGTATAATGGCATTATAATGTTGGCTGTTTTATTTTCAATCCCCTTTTTGATAATCCCTAGCATGGAATTGGCCTTCTTCACTGCTGCCACACATTGGGGAGACACCTTCATGGAGCTGTCCACCAACACACCAAGATCTCTTTCCTGATCCGTCACAGATAACTCAGAGCCCATGAGTTGACAGATGAAGTTTGGATTTTTTGCCCCAGTATGCATTACTTTACATTTGGTTACATTAAAACGCATTTGCCATTTCTCAGCCCATTCCCCCAGTTTGGAGAGATCCTTCTGGAGCTCTTCACAATCTTCTCTGGTTTTTACCACACGGAAAAGTTTTGTGTCATCTGCAAACTTGGCCACCTCACTGTTTATCCCTGTCTCCAGGTCATTTATGAACAGATTGAAAAGCACCGATCCCAGGACAGAGCCCTGGGGCATACCACTTTTCACTTCTCTCCATTGTGAAAATTTCCCATTGACACCTCTTTGTTTCCGGGATCTCAACCAGTTCTCAATCCATAAGAGGACCTGCTCTCTTAATCCTTGACTCTGCAATTTTCTCAGCAGCCTTTGGTGAGGGTCTGTGTCAAAAGCCTTTTGAAAATCCAGATAGACTATATCCACCGGTTCACCCAAATCCACATGCCTGTTGACCTTTTCAAAAAAATTCTAAAACGTTTGTCAGACAAGATTTACCCTTACAGAAGCCATGCTGATTTTCTCCCAGCAAGGTTTGTTCTTTTATGTGTTTTAAGATTTTCTCTTGGATGAGGCTTTCCACCATCTTCCCTGGGACAGATGTAAGGCTAACTGGCCTGTAGTTTCCTGGGTCCCCCCTCCTTCCTTTTAAAAAAATTGGTGTGACTTCTGCTATCCTCCAGTCCTCCGACACTGTGGCCGTTATAAGAGACAAGTTGCATATAACCGTTAGGAGATCTGCAATTTCATTTCTCAGTTTCCTAATAACCCTTGGGTGGATGCCATCTGGGCCCAGTGACTTGTTAACCTTCAATTTATCAATTAGTCCTAAAACCTCCTCTCTTTTAACCTGTATTTGATTTAATTCTTTAGTCAAGAGGGGCGGCTCAGGCAGCGGAATCCGCTCAAGGTCCTCTGTCGTGAAGACAGACGCAAAGAACTCATTCAATTTCTCTGCAATGTCCAAGTCCTCCTTAACCTCCCCTTTTCCTCCCTCACCATCCAGAGGGCCAACTGGTTCTCTGGCAGGTTTTCTACTTCTAACGTATTTAAAGAAGCTTTTATTATTACCCTTTATATTGCTAGCCATGCGTTCCTCAAAATCTTTCTTTGCCTCCCTTATCATCTTCTTGCATTTCTTTTGCCAGAGTTTGTGTTCCTTTTTATTTTCCTCATTTGGGGAGGATTTCCATTTACGGAGAGACCTCTCCTTACACTTTAGAGCCTCTCTAACTCCACTCGTTAACCATGCCGGTGTCCTCTTGGACTTAAATGAGCTCTTCTTTCTTTGTGGTATGCACTTGTGCTGGGCCTCTATTACCGTTGTTTTAAACATGCTCCATGCACTCTGAAGAGATTGGATTCTTCTAACCTTCCCCTTCAATTTCTCTCTAACTAGTTTCCTCATCTGAGGGAAGTTTGCCCTTTGGAAATCAAGGGTTTTTATGTCTGATTTGGTTGACACTCTTTCTCCGACGTGCATGGCAAAGGAAATTGCAGCATGGTCACTGTTCCCCAGAGGCTCAGTGACATTCACATCCCTGACCAGGTCCTTTTCAAAAGCTGTTGGAACGACTGGGTCCTCAGAGGTGTAGAAAGGGCAACCAGAATGACAGAAACAGGGTCGTCAGTTACGACATTCAAACGGCTTCTCGCCTGTGTGGATTCTGTGATGGCGAGCAAGGCTTCCAAAATGACTGAAACTCTTTCCACACTCCAGGCATTCAAATGGCTTCTCACCTGTATGGGTTCTGTGATGGGTAGCAAGGCTTCCAGAATGGCCTAACCTCTTTCCACACTCCAGACATTCATATGGTTTCTTGCCTGTATGGGTTCTGTGATGGGTAGCAAGGCTTCCAGAATGACTGAACCTCTTTCCACAATCCAGACATTCAAATGGCTTTTCTCCTGTGTGAATCCTGTGATGTCTAGCAAGGCTTCCAGATTCACTGAACCTCTTTCCACATGCCAGACATTCAAATGGCTTCTCGCCTGTGTGGGTTCTGTGATGTCTAGCAAGGTGTCCAGCTTGACTGAACCTCTTTCCACACTCCAGACATTCAAATGGCTTCTCGCCTGTATGGATTCTGTGGTGATGAGAAAGGGTTCCAGAATCACTGAAACTCTTTCCACACTCCATACATTCAAATGGCTTCTCGCCTGCATGGGTCCTCTGATGGGTAGCAAGGCTTCCAGCATGACTGAACCGCATTCCACACTCCAGACATTCAAATGGCTTCTCGCCTGTATGGGTCCTGTGATGGGTAGCAAGGCTTCCAGAATCACGGAACTTCTTTCCACACTCCAGACATTCAAATGGCTTCTCACCTGTGTGGGTTCTGTGATGACTAGCAAGGTGTCCAGCTTGATTGAACCTCTTTCCACACTCCAGACATTCAAATGGCTTCTCGCCTGTGTGGATTCTACGATGATAAGTAAGGTTTCCAGAGGTAATGAACCTCTTTCCACACTCCAGACATTCAAACGGCTTTTCGCCGGTGTGGGTTCTGTAATGACTAGCAAGGAGTTCACCTCGACTGAACCTCTTTCCACACTCCAGACATTCAAATGGCTTCTCGCCTGTGTGGATTCTACGATGATAAGTAAGGTTTCCAGAATATCTGAACCCCTTTCCACACTCCAGACATTCAAACGGCTTCTCGCCTGTGTGGGTTCTGTGATGACTAGCAAGGTTTTCACCTCGACTGAACCTCTTTCCACACTCCAGACATTCAAATGGCTTCTCCTGTTGGTGAATATTCCTATGGGGACTATTTGTTGATGTGCTAGTAAAATATTTTTCACACTTGCCATGCTCATTCCTTTCCTCTGGTTTTGATGTTTTCGGGACCTCTTGGTCTTCCTCCTGACAAGGAATAGATTTGTCCATCTTTTGATCTCTTTGTTTTCCTTCTAAGCTTCTTCCTTTGGGTTTGATTCTCAACACCCTCTTTTGCACCTGAATATTGAACCTCTTACTCTGAAGCTTGGAGTCCTCCTCTTTTATTTCTTCTATATAGTATCTTACCTGCAAAATATAAATGACCACAAAAAACAGAGTTTTAAATCAAATAACAAACCCACTGCCATGAAGGTGGCAGGAGAATGAGACGCAGCTTCAGGATTCCTGGTCTATGGAACTCCCTGCCAGGAGAAGTGGTGACAGCTGTCAGCCTTGACCACTTTAACAAAGGATTGGACGAGTTAATGGAGAACAAGGGGATGAATGGCTATCAATATGGATGTCTAAGGACAACCTCTGAGTTGGAGAGAGAGTCAGGAACTTTCTCAATGTCATTGGCAGGGAATCGTAAGCAGGGGAGGACATCTGCTTGGGAATACCCTGAAGCCAATGATAAGCCACCGCTGTGTGAGACAGAATGTAAGACTGGGTGGGCTGTGATGGCCTCTTCCAGCAAGGCTGCTCTTCTGTTCTTTTGCAATTAACATCAGGAGTACAAAACCCAAAATCTATTGGAGTAGGAGAAGCCAGTGGGAAGGCTCCACCTTTGCCTGACGACGAGTCATCACTTAGAGTCTGTGGCTGTCTTTGCGGTGGGGGTAGGTGGGGTGTCAATATTTCATTTTTCTTTCACTGCTTATATGGCGAGGTGGGCGACGGGTTTTAACTCCTTTAAAAGACCCTGAGGAATCATAGCATATAAATGCATGAAATCAATCAGTAACAAAATAAAAGCATTCTTGAGGAGGCTTGCTGGGGGGGGGGAGAGGCAGCTTCTTTCGAGGGGGGGGGCTCGCATCAGGGCAACCAAAACTACCCTTCTTCCTCTTTAACCAGGAGGCCAAGGGAACCCTTACATGGATGGACCTCCTTCCCAGAACCCCCAAGGGATCCCCTCAGGCAGGGATCCCCGTCCTGGATTCAGTAGATCCCCTTCGCTGTGGGGGGAAATGTGGAATCACCTCCTCAAGGGATCCTGGCCGCTGAAAAGGGAAAATCAAATTAATAACGGGAAGCCCAGGCTGGGATTTTTAACAGGAGGAGGAGGAGGATTGGTTCCTTTTTTTTGGGGGGGGGGGAGAATTTCCTTCTCTCTCTCTCTCTCTCTGTCCTCTCCCCCCCCAAATCCCACCTCCTGGTCTTTTTCCTTAATGAACTTTGTTTTTTTTCCCTTATGGGAGGGGAGGGAGGCACCTACTCCTCCTCCTTCCACAACCCCCCCTTTAAAGACCTCCCTCCATGGCACAAGCCCCCCATCCCCATCCCCCTCCGTCTTCTTCGCGTCCCCCATCCCTAAAAGCTGCTTCCTCTGCCCGTTTTTTCCTTGCTGGGGGGGGGGACAGATCATCCTCCTCCTTCTTGCGGGGGGGGTGTGTCCTCTCTTTTCCTCCCATCCTTCCAGCAACCGCAGAGGAGAGCCTTCTTTTTGGAGAGAAGGTCCCCTCCTTCCCTCCCTGGGAGCGTTCCTCCCCACCCACTTTGGAGGACTGAATCATCCCCCCCCCATTCTCTCTCTGCCTCCCTCCCTCCTCCTCAACTCCCCTATAAAGACCCCCCTCCATGGCACCCCCTCCCCTAAAAGCTGCTTCAAGATCCGCCTTTTACTTTCTTCCGAGAGAGAATTTCCTTTCCCCCCCCCCCTTAAGGTCCTTTTTTGTTATGGGAGGGAGGGGAGTCACATTAAATCGAGGTACCACTCTATATGTAATAAGGAGCAAGTTGTATGTAGTTGCATGTGTGTGTGTGTGTGTGAACGTTAGTCTGCACTGCTTGGTTGTAAATACTACATGACTTGTTACTATATTTTGTATATCTAACATGGCTGTCCTATGGTCATAATAACAAGACAGTTAAACTTGTCACTTCCTGTCATCTTTACCTCCAGTCACATTTTCTTAGATGGCAGAGCAGCTGCCAAGGAGGTGCAAACAGGCAGGAGAAAAAAAAAGCAAAATAAAACAACAAGCTGCTGCACCCATCTTCCTTTTTGGTCTTAATATTTAGGTTCCAGCATGCTTTCCAAATGAAGTTTGGCTTTAAAAATAAGAGACTGGCAATCTCACACCCCAACACCCCCCCCTCCTCAGTGACATCAAGGGTAGACCTAGGCCAACAGGGTCCTTAATGAACTTTGTTTTTTTTTCCTTATGGGAGGGGATGGGGCACCCCCTCCTCCTCCTTCCACAATCCCCCCTTCTAAAGACCCCCTTCCATGGCACAAGCCCCCCCATCCTCCTCCCCCTCCCTCTTCTTCGCGGTTTTTCCCTCCCCCCCTTTTTTTTGTCCGTCCCTAAAAGCTGCTTCCTCTGCCTGTTTTTTCCTTGCGGGGGGGGGGGGATATAGGGAAGGAGGAGGGGTGTTTTTTGCCTGGATCTGCCCCCCTTCATTCCTTTCCCTCCCCTTCCCTCCAAATTAAAATGGGGGGGAGAGAAAAGAGAAGGAGGAGGGAGGAGGTTGGGGGGGTCTCTTGGGGGGAGGGAAATTTAACGCCTCCTTCTCCCTTCGGACCCCCAAAGGAGTTTAGGTTCCCCCCCTTCCTGGGACCCCAGACCCCCATCACGGATTTCATCAGGAAAGCCCCCCTCCTCCTCCTCTTTTCCCCCCTCCAGAAGGGACGCCCAGGAGGGTCTTTACTTCTCCCCCCTCCAAATTCCCCTCCAGCCTCCCCCTCCTCCCCCCAATAGCATTGCAACCCCCCAATTGCACAACCCACCTCCTCATCCTCTTCCTCCTCCTCCCCCTTCTTCTTCTTCTTCTTCTTGGGGGGCGGGGTCTCTTTTTCCTCTCCAGAGCCTTTTGGGGGGGGCAGGGAGGAAAGAAATCCTGGCGCAGAGCTGCCCCCCACCTCTACCTCCCCCTTTCCCTGGCCGCTCTAGGAAGACGGGACTCGCTGCTCTCTCTCTCCCCTTCCCCTCCCCCCACTTGGAGGACTGAATCCCCCCTCGCCCCACCGCGCTCTTCTCTCTCTCTCTCTCTCTCTCTCTGGCGCCAG
Organism: Phrynocephalus vlangalii; assembly: GCA_037367305.1. Lineage (NCBI taxonomy): Eukaryota > Metazoa > Chordata > Lepidosauria > Squamata > Agamidae > Phrynocephalus > Phrynocephalus vlangalii. The sequence continues at coordinate 15,635 of JAWVWN010006264.1, read as the reverse complement.
GCAGGTCCAAACTCTCCTGGCCCTCTTTGATATTTTGTGGACCACAACTCCCAGGATTCCAAGCGTGGGTCTCCAACGGCAAAGGACTGTGGGAGTTGTGGTCCCAAAACATCTGGAGGGCTGGGAGAGTTTGGACATGCCTGCAATTCTTCCCTCCCTCCTCCTCCTCCTCCTCCCCCCTCCAGAGCCCCATGGAGGAGGAGGAGGAGGAGGAGGAAGGCAAAGTGGCTTCAGAGGGAAGGAGAACCTCAAAGGGATTTTGAATGAAGGGAGAAGGTGCAATTTGGGGGGGGGGGAACCGAGCCAGGTCTATGCATGGGCCACGGAGGCCAAAGCCTAGGGAGCCTCTCCATCTATGGGGTGGGAGGCTGGGTGGCATCCACCGCCTTTTCCCACCAGCCAGAAGTCTCTTAGGGACCTGTGGAAGGGATCTGGCCGTCTTGGTGGACCACAAATCGGACACGAGTCAGCAGTGGGATGCGGCGGCCAGGAAAGCCCATGCGATTATTCTTGGTGGGATCAACAGAAGCATCGTGTCAAGGGATCAAGGGAAGTGATAGTACCATTCTGCTCTGGTTAGACACCCACCTGGCGTCCTGTGTCCTGTTCTGTGCGCCTCATTTTAAAAAGGATGTTGACAACCTCGAGCGGGTGCAGAGGAGGGCGAACAGGATGGTTGAGGATCTGGAGGAAATGTCTTATGAGGAACGGCTTAGGGAACTGGGAATGTTTGGCCTCTCTAAAAGAAGATTGAGAGGGGATATGATTGCTATGTTTGAATGTTTGAAAAGACGTCACATTGAAGAGGGAACAGGTTTGTTTTCCATGGCTTCAGAGACTAAAGACCCCCCTCCATGACACAAGCCCCCCCTCCCCCTCCCCCTCCCTCTTCTTCGTATTTTCCCCTCCTCCCCTATTTTTGTCCCTCCCTAAAAGCTGCTTCTTCCGCCCTTTTTCCTTGAGGGGGGGAGATATAGGGAAGGAGGAGGTGTTTTTTTGGCCTGGATCTCCTCCCCCCTTCATTCCTTTCCCTTTCTCCTCCCCCTCCCTTCCAAATTAAAATGGGGGGGGAGGTTGGGGGGTTGCATAGACGTCTCCTTCTCTCTCCAGATCCCCAAAGGAGTGTGCAGTGAGGGGGGGCTCTTCCCTCCTGGGACCCCCACCAGCACCCCCACCCCCATCACGGATTTCAACAAGCCTCCCCATCCTCCCCCCAATTCCCCTCCAGCCTCCATCTCCCCCTCCTGCCCCCAATAGCATTTCAAACCCCCCCCCAATTACACAACCCTCCTCCTCCTCCTCTTTCTGGGGGGGGGTCTCTTTTCCTCTCTAGAACCTTTTTTGTGAGAGCGGCCCCCCTATCCTGCCGCTCTAGGAAGAGGGACTCGCTGCCTTCCCCCCTGGAGGACGGAATCCCCCCCTTCTCTCTCTCTGCCTCCCTCCCTCCTCCTCCGCCTCCTCCTGGGGGGGGGTCCTGCTGAATGACCAAGAAGAGCCCCACGGAGGAGGAGGAGGGAGGGAGGGGGGAGAATAGATATAGGGAAGGAGAAGGGGGGAGGTTGGGAGGGGGGTTGCTTAGAGGGGGGAGGGAAATTTAACGCCTCCTTCTCTTTCCGGACCCCAAAAAGTAAGGGGGGGGCTCCTCTCCTGAGAACCCTAACGCCACCCCTCCCCCCACGGATTTCATCAGCAACGACTCCCCCCTTTCCTCCTCCTCCTCCTCCCCCCCCATAAAGGGACGCCCAAGAGGGTCTTTCCTTCTCCCCCTCCCTCCCCCTCCAGCCTCCATTCCCCCCCAATACAGTGCCCTCCTCCTCCTCCCCCCAATTGCACCAGGCACCTCCTCCTCCTCCTTCTTGGTGCGGGTGGGGTCTCTTTCCCCTCCTTCCAGAAACCTTCTTTTGGGGGGGGCGAGAACAGATTCTCCCCTCCCTCCCTCCTTTCTTCGCTGGGAGCCTTCGCTTCATGCCACTCTAGGAAGCGGGACTCGCTGCCTTTTCTCTCCTTCCCCCCCCTCCATGGGACCGCCACTCCCCCAAGTGCATCTCCAACGCCCCCTTGCAACCTCACTCCCCCCCAATGCACTCCCCCATATCATCCCCCCCAATTGCACCACGCACCTCCTCCTCCTCCTTCTTCTTCTTGGAGGCAGGGGGTCTCTCTTTTCCTCCCCTCCTTCCAGCAACCACAGAGGCGAGCCTTCTCTTTTGGGGGGGGGGGGGCTGGGAACCTTTCGGGTTTCCTGCCTGTCTAGGAAGCGGGACTCACTGCCCTCCCCCCCTTGGAGGACTGAACCGAATACAGCCCAGTCCCGAAACGTCTGGATGATTCAGTCCTCCAAGTTGGGGGGGGGAGGGGAGAGAGAGCAGCGAGTCCCGTCTTCCTAGAGCGGCCAGGGAAAGGAGAAGTTGGAGGGGGGCAGCTCTGGAGAAGAAAAGAGACCCCGCCCACCAAGAAGAAGAAGAAGAAGAAGAAGGGGGAGGAGGAGGAAGGGGAGGAGGAGGAGGTGAGTTGTGCAATCTTGGGGGTGGGAGTTGCGATGCTATTGGGGGGGGAGGGGGAGGCTGGAGGGGAATTGGGGGGGGCAAGAAGTAAAGACCCTCCTGGGCGTCCCTTCTGGAGGGGGGGAGAAGAGGAGGAGGGGGGGCTTTCCTGATGAAATCCGTGATGGGGGTCCGGGGTCCCAGGAAGGGGGGGGAACCTAAACTCCTTTGGGGGTCCGGAGGGAGAAGGAGGCGTTAAATTTCCCTCCCCCCCTCTAAGAGACCCCCCACCTCCTCCCTCCTCCTACCCTATATCTCCCCCCCCCACCAGCAAGGAAAAACGTGCGGAAGAAGCAGCTTTTAGGGACGGACAAAAAAGGGGGGACCGTGAAGAAGAGGGAGGGGGAGGAGGACGGCGGGGGGCTTGTGCCATGGAAGGGGGTCTTTAATCCTAGGCCTGCATTTCCAATGGCAAAGGACTGTGGGGGTTGTGGTCCAAAACATCAGGAGGGCCGAAGTTTGGACATGCCTGCCAAACTTCGTTCACCTCCATGCAAAATCCCAGAGGCCGTTCACCTCCATGCAAAATCCCAGAGGCCGTCCATGGTTGGGTACAATCCAAAAGAACATAAACATAAGAAGAGCCCTGATG
>JAWVWN010006264.1:0-7500 GCA_037367305.1 Phrynocephalus vlangalii | reverse complement strand
GCCGGGATTTGAACCAGGGACCCAGTCATCTCAGTCAGCACCCTTTGAAATATCAAGGTGCCAATCAGGTGCTTTACGGCTGGGAAAGCCAGGCAGGCTTAACCCGAGGGCGCACCGACCCAGACGAAGGGGGAAGCAGCATCCACTTGTGGGCTCGTTTGTGGCCCCCATTGATTTTGCAGCCGTTGCATCTCTTGGGGTGCCCAGCGGGCGGGGGGGGGGTATGGCTGCAGCAGAGGAGATGGGAGCGAGGAAGGAGCCCACCAACCACCCCCAAACTGCCCCTTCCTTCGCCCTGGTCTCTGGGCCGAGCCGTTTTGGGGCAGTGGAAGCCCCGGGCAAAGGGGGGAGCAGCAGGGGGCTTCCGCCCGTGCTTTCCCCCCACACGGAATGGCCCCCATGGATCAGGTCCTGCAGGGCCAGGAAATGCAGGCAGGCTTTTGAATTCCCTGCATCCTTGAATGCCGCTTCCGGCAGCCCCGGCGCATCAGGCTTCCAGGAGCAGCATTGCTTTTACGCATTTTTTCACAAGGCATCCCAGAGGCAAAAATGTCATCTGGGAAAACATGCCTCTTCCTGGAAAATTCTGTTTGCCTTATGGAAAATTCACATTCCGGGAGTGTTCGTCTTTTGAGGTTCCACTCCTGTATTTATGTATTAATTTTAGGTAAGAATTTAACTAGGTTCTGATCTCTTTCCTTCTGAATCCAAAAATTAATTGCATTTTGTGTCTTTTCAATAAAAGTAGAAATAAAAATTGTATGTGCTTTCCTTTTTTTTTTTTACAATTGTCCATGCTGCTGTTAGATTATGGAGTTACCTTGTATATTTTCTCTGGCAAGAGAAATGTCCAATTTTATTGATATAATTTAATATAGGAATCAGCCAGGGTCTACTCTTAATGGCAGAGAAAGATCCAAAACATACCGTGTAAAATAGTTTTATACCACAACAGACAAAGAGTCCTAAAGTATACAACCTCATTGGATCATATTTCCATACAGTCTGGATCCTACCTCTAACTGGCTGAAAACATGAGGAAGGCAAACTCATTGGCTCTCCTAGAAAGACGGGGCGTCCTTTTCTCCCCTTAATGATTTCCTCTTCCAAATAATAAATTCCTTATTCCCTTGATATGTATATGACCAGGCTGAGCCTTCCCTCCCTGCTGGGCTTCCTAAGAAGAGGGGCAGCGGAAGGTGTGAATCGTGGGTACTTGAGAACTCTGACCAATTCTAAAGGCCGAGGCGGAAAGGATCCCACCAGAAAGGAAGATCTGCAAAACAAGAGGGAATGAGGCCTTTGTTCTACCATCCATCCAGACAGAGAGAGGGTGATTTTGGGTCACATATACAGGTATCACTACCCAAAAAATAAAATAAAACCCGCTCCTACCCAAGTGAGCAGCACATTGGAAGTTAACAATTTCCGGAAAATTCAGTGTTAGGCGGGAGGGGGGACGTCCACGGAAAAGAAAATAAAGAAATGGGCAAAGGAGGAAAAAGTTTGGGAACTTCTGGGATTTGTAGGAAGAGAGGGAAGGGGGGGCTCCGGAGGGAAGGAGGGGGAAGTGTCCCCCCCACACACACTTAGCACCTGAAATGGGGAAGAAGAAGAGGAGGAGGAGGAGGAGGAGGAGGAAGGCGGACTTTTAGGGGCTGGGCAGCATTTGGTCCTCCAAGGGGTGGCGGGAGGGCAGCGAGTCCCGCTTGCTAGAGTGGCAGGGAACCCGAAAGGCTCCCAGGGAGGGGCCTGTTCTTCAGGAGACTTGAAATCCCACCCCCCACCCCCCCAAAAAAGAAGGCTCTCCTCTGTGGTTGCTGGAAGGAGGGGAGGAAAAGAGAGACCCTCCCAAGAAGGAGGAGGAGGAGGAGGAGGAGGAGGTGCGTGGTGCAATTGCGATGGGGGGGGGAGTTGCAATGCTGTTGGGGAGAGGAGGAGGAGGAGGGGGCGTTGGGAGATGGGAGGGGGGAGATGGAGGCTGGAGGGGGAGGGAGAGGGGAGGAGGAAGGACCCTCCTGGGCGTCCCTTTATGGGGGGGGGGTAAAAAGGTAAAGGTTCCCCCCGCACACGCGTGCTAGTCGTGTCGGACTCTAGGGGCGGTGCTCATCTCCCTTTTTAAGCCGGAAGAGCCAGTGTTGTGCAAGTCCATGGCCATGTGGCCGGCATGGTTGCAAAGAAACACTGTTTTACCTTCCCACTTTTTACGGTGGTACCTATTTATCTACTTGCATTTTACATGCTTTCGAACTGCTACGTTGGCAGGAGCTGGGGTTATCAGCGGGAGCTCGCTCTGCTGCGTGGCACCCAGGATTCGAACCGCCAACTTTGCAGTCTACAGTTTCGGTGCCTTAGTCCACTGAGCCACCACGCCCCGTTATGGGGGGGGGAGGTGGCGTTTTTGATCGAATCTGTGGGGGTGTCTCAGGAGACGAGCCCCCCCTCCACTGCAGACTCCTTTGGGGATCTGGAGAGAGAAGGAGGCGTCTATTTCCCTCCCCCCTCTATGCACCCCCCCCCGAACCTCCCCCTCCCCCTTCTTTTCTCTCCCCCCCCATTTTAATTTGGAAGGGGGAGGGAGGGGGGAGGGAGAGGGAGGGAAAGGAATGAAGGGGAGGGAGATCCAGGCCAAAAACAAACCCCCTCTCCTTCCCTATATCTCTTCCCCCCCCCCCCCGCAAGGAAAAAGGCCTCGCGCCACCCCCCTCCTTCCTTCTGCCTCTTCTTGGTAATTCAGAAGACCCCCCCCCCAGGAGGAGGAGGAGGAGGGAGGCAGAGAGAGAAGGGGGGATGATTGCACAACCCCCCTCCTCCTTCTTGGGGGGGGGTCCCTTCTCCTCCCTAGAGCCTTTTTGGAGCTATCCTCCTGGGGGGGGGGGGAATCCTGCTGAATCACCAAGAAGAGCCCCACGGAGGAGGAGGAGGAGAGAGAGAGAGAGAATTGGGGGGGGGGGGATGATTCAGTCCTCCAAGGAGGGGGAGAGGCAGCGAGTCCCTCTAGGAAGAAAAGGGGGGCAGCTCTGCGAGAGGATTTCTCCCCCCCCCGCCCCCAAAAAGGCTCTGGAGAGGAAAAGAGATCCCCCCCAAGGAGGAGGTAGTGGGTTGTGCAATTGAGGGTGGTTGCAATGCTATGGGGGAGGGGGGAGATGGAGGCTGGAGGGGAATTGGGGGGCGGGAGAGAAGAGGAGTGGGGGGGCTTTGCTGATGAAATCCGTGATGAGGATGGGGATGCTGGTGGGGTTCCCAGGAGGGAAGAGCCCCCCCCCCATACACTGCACACTCCTTTGGGGATCCAGAGAGAGAAGGAGGCGTTAAATTTCCCTACCCCCCAAGCTCCCCCTATTTTGATTTGGAAGGAAGAGTGAGGGGGAGGGAAGGGGGGGGGAAGGAATGAAGGGGGGCAGATGCAGCTCCCCCCAAAACCCTCCTCCCTACATCTCTTCTCCCCCCCCCCCGCAAGGAAAAAAGGGTGGACGAAGCTTTTAGGGATGGACAAAAATAGGGGGGAGGGAAAAACACGAAGAAGAGGGAGGGGGAGGAGGATGGGGGGCTTGTGCCATGGAGGGGGGTCTTTAGAGGGGGGATTGTGGAAGGTTGTGCCTCCCTCCCACCCATAAGAAAAAAAAACAAAGGACATTCAGGAAAAAGACCAGGAGAAGGAATTGGCAGATCATTTGATTGTCAGTTGGACTGAGATAGCATACATTTGACTTAACAGGAATAATAATATCTATTTCAGGTGGTTTATTTTTAGCCGTTGTTTCAGAAGTTCCAAGTTCATGGTCTTCCAAGTATCTCATTTTCTCCAAGTCATTAACAGGAATGCCAGGTCCCCTATGTTTGTAAGGTGTATGAATCTCTGCCTTGGTAACCAAGACACCCCCTTCCTTCTCCTCATCCGTGGGTTTTACAACCACCTTGTCAATATCTGGTTGAGAAAGTGTCTGTTTATCCCCTTCACTTTTAATTGCCAATTGCAACTTATGAGAATCATCTCCTCCATGAAGATCATAATGCTCTTTTATAATTTGACATGGATTTTGTTCTAAGCATTTCTTTAGAAGATCTAGCCTCTCTAATATTATTTTTTGAGAGGTAGAGGGCAAGGACCAGTATGATCTTAGTAGAGCATTCTCCTCTGGATTAAACATCCATTTTTCTGGAGGAGTTATATAATTTTCCTGGTTGTCCTGTAAAGTTGCAATGTTTTTAATAGCCATAGGACCTGGTTGGACTCTATGTGTGGGGGCCTCATAGGCCTAATTGATGAAGAACCTAGTAAAGAAGTAGGGGGAGACTGATTTTCAAAATATTGCACTACACCATAACCATGTTTTGAAAAAACTTCCTTGGCATTATATATAACTTTAGCCAACATACTATTTCTGAAGGTAACCAGGCCACGGGTATTAATTTTGCTATATAGATATTCAACAGCATCAACATCATTGAATAATAATATTCCTGGTATTACTTCATTTACAAATTTTACAAAGTGACTTTTATGTTTATCAGCATTATAGTATCCAGCTGGTTTCGGGAAGTTTTGGAAAATCAACTTTTGTGCCATCATGACTAGCTTCCAACCTCTACACTTTTTATTTTGTCTTGTATCATGATTTACTGTTCTATATGAGTCAAAATCCCGCTTTTCAGGTTCAGAAGAATTTGCTTCCTGGACTCTCACTTTAGAGCTGAAAACTTTCTCCCATGGGTCCAACGTCTCTTCTTCAGCATTGCATTTAACTGGCAACTCTTCTGTTGTTGTTCTGGTATCTCCTTTTTGATCTGCAGTTAGCTGGGGCTTTGTCAAGTTTTTTGTAAACTGTTCCTTTTCTTTCCTTTAGCCACTCCTTTCTTTGTTTTATTTTTGCTTTTACGGCTTACATTTTTGGCAGATTTTAGCCTTTTAGTGCTACTATCATCAAGGGCCCCAGGAAATTTTGCTTTTATCTCAGAAGGAGATGAAGTACGTTTTTTCCTTGCCCTAGAAATTTTGGATTTTTTTTCAGAAGATGATGGAATGCATTGGTTCTTCACTTTGTCCATAAAGTTCTCAACTATCATAGTTATCAAATTATTATTTTCAGCAAAATATCGCTTGACAGAGATTAATTCCTCATACACCGTAAACACAAACCCATATAGTACAGCAGAATTGCAGTTCAGGTTACAATTCCACTCCTTTACTGGTATATGTTGTGAGTGTTGTTTAGAGGATGATGGTTCTGCTGGCTTACCATGAGCTAATTCAGTAAGCTGCTTTTGGAAAAACTTCTCAAAACACATATCTTTGTTGTTTGCATTAGTCATTGACTGAGGGGTAGGGGTCTTAATTTCTGAGCTTTCATTTCTATCAGTTGTTATTTGAAGATTAGCAAGATGTTTCTCCTCTGTTGCGACCTGCAAAGGGTATTTTGATATGTCCGACAAAGATTTTGGCTTCCTCCCAGTTTGCAGCGTCATCTTAGCACTGACATCATCACAAACAGGTGTTTCATTAGTATCAGCAGAACTCAGTTCCAAAGCTAAGTTAGGCGTAGCAATATTACTTATGAAATCCTGTGTGAGGCCTTTAAGGTCCAAGGTCCAATCTAGATTAGAATTTGGAGTGTATATTGGCCTCAGTATCCTCCGTATCCACCATATCCTCTTTCTTAGGAGTAAAGAATTGAGTAATCTTGGATTGCTGGTGCTTCTTCTTAGATTTCAGGGGGATACTTTCAAACACAGGGGTAATGCCAAGATTTTTATAACCTTTTCTAGTTATCATATCTACACCTCCAACATAAACCAAAGCTCTTCTTGCCAGATGTTCGCTTAATTAACCCCCGGACACCCATTCGCCAAGGCAAACAAAAACAAAACTGGCAGATGGAGAGAAACACCCCCTGATTCAAGGTCAAAGCTTATTTTTCCATCTAACGGGATTCCTTCAAACAGTTAGAGACTGTTTGAAGGAATCCCGTTAGGGGAAGCCTCTTAAGAAGCTTCCATAAACAGGTCTGTCTTAAAAGCTTTTAAAGGTACATAGAGAAGGGAGTTACCGCTGCTGAGAAGGTTCCATTTGGAGTTGACCCCTTCCCGGCTTTTTTGAGGTGTCATCTTCTGGAGCTATAAGGACTGTGTGAAAAGACATCCATGGGCCTTTTCTAGGGGAGTGATTCAAACGCTCCCCCTCTTTCCTACCAGCTTTCTTCTCGAAGACAACCAACTTCTGCAGTTATTTCCTTTCCAACTCAGCAGGCAGCTCCAGCAGGCAGGCTTGCAGACAGGAAATTCTTCTGGTTTTAAAAACAACACCAAACATGCAGTTCAAAGGCAGATGTATCTCCCAGGAAAGCAGGGGTAGATAGCAGCTTGGCAGCAACACAACGGGAATTCCCAGGGCAGTATATCCGTAGCTACCAGCAGTACTCCTCCACGTCTCCTCCACTGTGGCAACAGCCAGCTGGATTGTCTTAATGATGGAATGAGAGATGCCGAACGGCTGCCGTTTTCCAAGAAGCGTTAGCTACAAACAGCAACAAACAGTTATACTTCTTTTAAAAGGATAAAAGTTAAAAGTCAAGAGTATAAAAATAATAGATGATAAAAATAACAAATATATCCAAATTATAAAATGGTTAAAAGGGCTAAAAAGATAAGAAATTTAAAAGAAGTTTAAAAGATTTAAAAAGGGAGTGGAGCTCGGCAGCAGCACTGCTCCCACTCCACTCTGGAAAGTCGGAAGATGACTCGTAGTCAGGCAAAGGTGGAGCCTTCCCACTGGCCTCTCCTGCTCTGATAGATTTTGGGTTTTGTACTCCTGACGTTAAGAGCAAAAGAACAGAAGAGCAGCCTTGCTGGAAGAGGCCATCACAGTCCACCCAGTCCAGCGTTCTGTCTCACACAGCGGTGGCTCACGATTGACTTCAGGGTATTCCCAAGCAGATGTCCTCCCCTGCTTACAATTCCTTGCCAATGGCATCAAGAAAGTTCCTGCCTCTCTCTCCAACTCAGAGGTTGTCCTTAGACATCCCGGCCATCATCCTCCCCCCCCCCCGCCACCCAATATCTTCCACCCTTACCTGCCCCCCCCCAATTAATCGCCCACCTCCTTTCCGGGTCCCCCGCAGGAGGTGAAGCTCCAGCCTTGGAGGCCACGCGGGGAAAACAGCCCCTCCCGCCACCGGGGACCATAGAGACGGGAGGGAGAGACAGGACACCCCCCCCTTTTCAGCTTACGCCGAGGGGAGGGGGGTGGAAGGCAGGAGGGGGCGGAGCTTAGACTCCCTCCTTCCCTCCCTCCCTCCTCTGTTGAGGGCGGGGCTTCTCTCCTCGCTCCTGTCCAATCAGAACGTTGCCAGCGCCTTCAGTGAAGAAATAGTTTTTACCCAATAGCAGTAACCATGCTAAATTCTGTTAAAAATTAGGTTGACGGGTAATATTAGTGTTGAATGTGTTACACATATATTGTATGGGGGATTTAAATTGTAGTTTTTATGGATTGGGTATGAA
>JAWVWN010006263.1:0-45395 GCA_037367305.1 Phrynocephalus vlangalii | reverse complement strand
CCCCCGGAAAAACTAAAAATTTCCTTTGGGGGAAAAAAGGTTACCCCTGGTGTTTTAGAGAATGAGACAAATGACTAGGGTGTATTCTGCAACTATAGCCAATGAGTCATGAGGGTTATGAAAGAGATGCCAATTTGTTCTAGCCATCCCTCATAGCTGATGCTGTCGCTGAAATGTGGAATCTTTTCAGTTTTGCTGTGCCTGTGGAACACGTGTTTATTCTTTGCCTTGATCTTGCCTCCAGTGAAGCCCAGCAAGAATTCAGGTTCTTTTGTGCTTAACCTGCTAGCTAGCTCTTCCAGTTTGGATAAAAATTCCTTCCCTGCCTTTCTTCCACCTGACTGATGGTAAAGCAGCACAGAGCTTAGTGGAACTGGCATCTGAATCTCACTTTAAGCACTCCTTCTCTGAAAAGTGGGACATTTTGGAAATCTTCTGATCAATATTAAAGAAACCTATGTCCCTGCTGGAGTGTGTGTGTGTGTGTGTGTGTGTGTGTCTTTGGGTGCTGTGATTAAAAGCTAAATCAAAATCGCCACTAATAGGCAATGTTTGCGGAGTGCCATATTGCTAATCTTCACAGCCTCCACCTCCCAACCCCAGAATAAAGTGAGACTAAAAAAATGAACTCTTCAGAAGGGTTGGAAATACAGAGAACAATCAGAGAAAATATCACTGTTCTAACCAAAACAAGGGATTGTCATATGGATGGTGAAGGGATGTATCAATAATGCCAGTAACAGATCAGGTGCATTACAGAGATGATACTTCACGTCCATCTCATCGCTGTTTGTGGTCCTGCTTGGGACTGGTACGAAGTAATCTAACCGCATGTCCATTGCGAGCCGAGGGGAGTTCATCCCGACCACGCCCCCTGAACTGCGATTTAAGCGGGATGAGATATTCCCCTTCCTGGCCTCAGGAATCAGCTCATCGCGCTTCTCGTTTCGAGACAAGTGGCCGTGAAGTAAGGCTCGTCACGCAATGTGCCATTCTCCATCTAGTGGCAGGGGTGTGAAGTGTCATTCGCCAGTACATTCCCTATGGAGTCAGCAACGCAGTGCAGAGAGATTAAAAGACAAATGCCTCAAACTTAGCTCCGTAACGCATTGAAGGCAAAGCTTTGGAGAATCGAAACATCGAAAAACAGAAGGTCGGGCCGAAAAAACAACGGAGAACAAAGGCATGGAATTTCACATCTCATCACGAACGAGGGGGGTGCGGTAACAGTCATGCGGTATCATCCATCACGCCCTTTCCCATACATGGAAACAGGGTCAGAACCGGAAGACCACGTGACCGCGACCGACATCAACACGCAACAAATTTCCCTCCCGGGACGAGAATGGACGTGAAGTAAACCGTAAAAATTGATCTGCCTGAACATTCCCTTTTCAAAGATTTAAGAACAACCTTCTTCAGGAGGGATCACAATTTCTTTCTCAGCTCAACCGCCACGCCATCACTGGTCGAGGGTATACAGTGTGTTCATCCTTCCTTTTGTGGATCTTTTGTGGTAGATTAGAGCAGGCATATGAAGGGAAAGTGCCCATGTCTCTTGGGAAGAATCTGTGACAGCATGAGATGTGAAAACAGAATGAGGGAGGGGGTCGGATACAAAAGAGGGCACATGTGTACCTTTAATAATTGTGGAGACATTAATGACACATGCTTTTGCATCCTGTTACCTAAACACTAAGTATAATTCAAAGTGTACCCTGCCTGGAAAAGTGGATTTCCAAGTGCTCAAGATTAAAGCTGTATCATGGAAAGATGCCACAGACAGAAATTCTGTGGAATAAAATAATTGTTCAAGAGGAGTGGGAAATTCTGAAATGTGAATTACTGAAGGCACCGTTTCAGGCTATTCTGGGGAGAAATGGAAAACTGTAAAAATCTCAAGAAGCCAGCTTTTAAAAGGACTTCTATAGGATATAGAAGGAGGGACATATGAGCAAGGATGACTGCAGACCAGCTGAAACCTGTGAGGTTGTTGTTGGGAGGGCTGATGTCCAGAATGAATGGAAGAGTATGAGAAATGCAACCAACAAAAGAAGCTTTTGACGTTGCAAGGAGAACAAGGGAAGGGTAAATCTGCTGGTTTGGCGTGATGGTGAAGTATTTGCACATGGCAAAGAGGTGGACGTGTTCAACTGTTCTCATTCTGTCACATTACCCTCAAGAAGCTCCAACCGAACGTCAAACGTTCAAGGAAGTAACGCGCCTCCAGGGCCAAAGTAGATAAAGCGGAAGGGACAGCCAACAGGAGGACGTTGTCACCACAAACCTGTGGAACACAATTGTTGGCCAGGTCTTGAAGGCAGAACTTGAAAAGCCAATAGAAGCCCTTCCAGTCTAAGCAGTGAAACTAATGGTCAGGCAAACACATGCCTCTCCTACCCTTTTGTATTGGACCTCGGCCTACTGCAATATTTGCTGTTGCAAACTTTCTAAATGATATTGTTGGGAGCAGGCTACCAACACCTAACACCAGTAGTGGCCAAACTTCGGCCCTCCAGATGTTTTGGACCACAACTCCCAGAATTCCAAGCCTTTATTGCCAATGACAAAGGACTGTGGGAGTTGTGGTCCAAAACGTCTGGAGGGCTGAAGTTTGGCCACCACGGCCTAACACTCTCTCCAAACCCAAGTTTAAAAGCTGAATCCTAAGCTCTGGCAACTGGGGCACTAAAGCTGAAAAATCCTTTCAAACCTCCTGTGCTATTCTAGCTGTTCACTATAGAAAACGTATCCAAGAAACCACATGTTTTTAATTGCTCTTTTCACCCCCTCAAGGTCAGGTAACAAAAGTTACAGTTATAATGAGATAATAGTTTCATCTCTTGTTTTGTTCTGTTTTGTTTTGTCCTAAAGGGCTAAGTGACCTGCACATTCAGTGAACAAAAAAGTAGCTGTGTTTTCTTGATAAGACTTCATGTGGCAGGTGTTCTGCCTTCATTCAACCCTTAAGTGGATTCTTGTTTATTAAAACCGTCTCACGATTAATCTCTTTGCGTGGGGAAATATCAGAGTCTTTAATAACTGAGAGGAGCAAAGGTTTGGCAGAGCCCTGTTAGCATCCTCTAGATAGGGTGGACTTTTGTTTGAAGTGGCTAAGGCTGTGGTCATACCTGCGTTTTCTCTGTAGTTTCCCTTCAGCTAACTGCGCATAAAAAGATTGCATCCTAAGCACGAAGAGAAGTAAATTCTGGTCCCGGCCGACCATGCCCCTTGAACAGTAGTTTCAGCGAAGTTTCAATAACCACCGCCAGGGGCTGGATTTAGAAACTTCGCTCGAAAATGCTTACTTATTTGCTTCTGTAACCATGACAGGACACAGAAAATACACAGTAAAATCAGTTGTTCCCCTTTTTTGACAGCTTCCCATGGAAAATGCGAAGTAGACAGGTAGAGACGGAACCAGAATAGGAAAATACGACGCAGAAGAGAGGACACCAACTGCACATTAAAAACCATGTGACCGCCTGGAAAAAAATACGCATGAAATTTATATAAGCAGAGAACGCTGGTGTGACTGCGGCCTTAAGACACTCTCTTGCGTTGGGATGTCAAATGGGCCAAGGTTTATTAGCTGTTTACACTAGAGCAGATTACCACAAGGAGGGGGCTGCCATAGTGAGGAAGCCAGGTAGGACCAGGAGGTCTACCCCAGACCTCCCCCCACAGCATTCTTTGCTTGGGCGAGTCCATAGCCCCTTGAGGTTGCCGTTCCACATCGGACAGCTGGTGTTATGTGATCTTCCCCGAGGTAGTAGGGTGCCATCATGTGGCCAGTCCCATTCCCCAGGGGGTGACCCCAAAGCCTCCTTTCCCGGGATGCCTTTTTCCTGAGTGTCCTCCTCCTCTCTATACAGAGGGGTCAGCATCTCTCCATTAGACTAGGAGTAGGGTGGAGGAAGGTAAGGTGGCAAGAGCCAAAAAGTGACGTACGTGGGGAGGGAACAGTGGTGCAGTGGCCTACCATCTTAAAAATTAATCCTCATGGTGGGGTCAGCTCTGATTTCCGATTTCCTGAGGAGAAATAATGCAATAGATTGACCCTGGCAAGCTGCCTCATGCTAGTCCTTCTAAGCCTGGTACTGTCACCATTTTGAGCCCTCACTGAAGAGATCAGAACTTGGGGTCTTCTGCACTCAAAAGCACGTGGCCCACCACTGACGGAATGCTTTAATGGAAATGGAGTGAGGCACGGCCTCAATAGATTGGGTTGTGATGTGTGCACCAGGCCCACAGTTTCAAAGAATTCCTTCCCTCCCTCTAGTACTGTGCCCAGAATCCTCAGCCAGCATGACCCCTTGCTCACAATGTCAAAAACAGTACTTCTTCCTGGCTCTGCTCTTTTAATTCCACGAGGAGAAATGGTCAGCTTAGGGCTTGCACCATGGGATACTACAAAGCCAGAGCTTGGACATCGTGAAAAATCACAACTTTGGACTACAGATCCCAGAATCCCAGGACTGGAGCAGACTTGGTGGTTCTAGGCCGAGAATACCTCCACACCCACCCAATTACAACATATGGCTTTCTACTCCAAGAGGAGAATAACCAAGGGGTGTCTTCTGTTGCTTCTTTGACATCATCCATCAGCTGTCACCTGAGGCAACAGCCTCACTCTGTCTAATGACAGGACTGGCTCTCGCCCCGCCCCCAACATGCAATTTTTTAAAAAGCAGATACGGGATCTCCTGCTGCATCTCCTACTCCCTTTCTTATACGCTTGTAATTAAATAGCCATCAGTCTGAACCAAAATTACTCTGAGGCCCACTGGTATAAACCTCTTTACATTCTTCCACTCTGATCTGCTAATCCTCAATAAATCACCCCTGATTTTCCCAACCATCTGATCCCGGGGTGAAAATTTATGCCTTAAGGATTTGTCATTTCCCACCAGCCTTAATCCTGAATTAGGATGTGCGGGGTGGGCCTAAAAGAACGAAAAGGGGATGGTGCAGCGGGTAAGAGAGAGCGGCCTTGTTCCTTAATATGATTTCAACAACACCCCGTGCAACAATAATTATATCCCATCAAGTAAATTCAGAGTTATGGTGCACCTTTGCAGGATTTTCATGGAATAACGTACTCAAAGGTAGTTGTCAATTCCCTTCCTCTGGTGTGTGTGTGTGTGCGTGCGTGCGCGCGCGCACGCACACACACACACACACACACACACACACACACACACACACACACACACACACACACACACACACACACACACACACACACACACACACACACACACACACACACACTGGTACTTGACCACCTGCCCAGCTGGGCCTTCTCTTGGAAGACACAGTCAAATTTCCAACCACTGGCCAGAATTCTTGGAATAATTTCAAAGAGTTCGATCCAAGCTATCTCAAGAAGCGTCTCTCCCTTTATGAGCCTTCCCAGGTATTGAAATAATTATGGGAAGCCATTCTCTTGGTCCCGCCAAATTCACGGGTACTTTTGGTGGAGTTCTGTGAGAGGTCCTTCTCTGTCAGTGCAGCCAGACTGTGGAACTCCCTCCCACAGGAGCCTAGGTTGGATCGATCTTTGCCCTTCTAAAATTAAGCAAAAACCTTTCGCTTCACTCAGGCTTTCCCTTGGTGGCTCACTATATGAGAGGAGTTTTAAATGGAGTGTGATGCCTTGTTGCGTTAATTCTGTTTTAGGTGTTGGGTTTTTTGCCATTTTAGTGTGGGATTTGATTCTTTTTAAAAAATATATATTAATATATTTTAAATATTGGTCTTTAATGATATAAGCTGTCTTTGACCCTTTTCTATCTATCTATCTATCTATCTATCTATCTATCTATCTATCTATCTATCTATCTATCTATCTATCTATCTATCTATCTATCTATCTATCAAGCTTGTGTCACCTCTGTTTGAGTGATAACCAGAAGAGGCACATGCAAAAGAAGAGTTTTAAGAGGACACATTTTGCACAAGATGGTGCAAAATTAGAAATAGCTGTTGTGAGTTTTTCGGGCTGTTTGGCCGTGTTCTGGAAGTTTTGGAAAAGCTTCCAGAACACGGCTAAATAGCCCGAAAAACTCACAACAGCTATCAGATGCCAGCTGTGGAAGCTTTCAAGAATTAGAAATTTTTTTTTATAACTGTGACGGTGGGAGAAAATTCCCAGAAAAGGTACACTCTGGGATTCATTCAAGAAGAGTTTACAACAAGCCTGACCTTTTTACAGAAGCAACCGCCAGGGTTCCAGGGACACCTTAAGACAGTGTTGGCGAACCTACGGCAGGGGTGGGCACCCATTTCTGTGGGCACCCGACATCACCCCTTCGCAGCCATCTGTATTCAGGCTAAATTGCTGCATTGGCACTTTGTGAAAAATTAGTGGGTTTTTGAATCACAGTTTGGGCACTCGGTCTCTAAAAGGTTCGCCATCACTTCCTTAAGAGATTAACCCTTATATATTTGGTGTAAGTTTGCAGCCTGTTATTTATTTATTTATTTATTTCCTGCATTTATATACTGCGCCATTTCCTGGAGGACTCTGAGCGGTTTACAAAGAAAAAACCCCAATAAAATACAATTATTAAAAACGTATAGTAAAAACAATAGTGGGCGAACAACGATAGGGCACTAGTCAATAAAAAGCCCTGAATAAAGGCAGCGGGCGAGAAGGAAAAAAAAAAGGAAGAAGAAAAACTAAACAGAAATGGGGTCGCCATAAGCCTCCTTAAAGAGCAAGGTTTTTAAAGCCTTTTTGAAGGCAGGCAGGGATGATGGAAGGCGCAACTTACTCGGTAGCTGATTCCACAAGGAAGGGCCGACCACCGAGAAGGCGCGACTACGAGTTGTCGATTTTCGCGCCTCCCTTGGAGTGGCCACCCTGAGTGAGCGTGCCCGTGACATCCGAGTGGGCCTGGCCTCAGCTGATCTCTGAGAGATACGCTCCGCCAGATAATCAGGTCCCAAGCCGTGGATGGTTTTGAAGACCAAAACCAGGACCTTGAACCTTATCTGGAGGGCAACGGGCAACCAATGCAGGCGGGCCAGAACTGGGGTGATGTGATCATACTTATGAGCACCCACCACCAGTCTGGCCGCCGCATTCTGTACCTGTGCAACCTCCGGACAAGGGCAAGGGTCAAGGGCAACCCCACGTAGAGTACGTTGCAGTAGTCAATCCTCGATATCACAAGGGTCCACTGCACAGTGTTTTATCTCCACATGCAGGTATCTCTGTGTGTGATTGTGTGGAAGAGAACTGTGGGGGAGTAGAAGTAGAAAAAGTAGAAACATGGATGATTACATTGACAGTAGAGATTTAGCCATAGTTGTTAAGAGGTGATGAAGACATTGTAGCATAGATTTCACCTCTGGGTGAACTCGAGATAATGCATTCAAAAGTGCCAACACATTTCAAGTTCTGCTTATTAAGATGGCTGTCCTACCTCACGTAGTAGCTACATCAGTGCTCTTTATAAATTAAAAAATTCTTCCCCCACTCACCATAATTACAGCAATGTTGGTTGTAAGGATGTTCAAGACAGAATGAGCACAACATTTCTGTTTTTGCAGACTGGTTTTTCACAATAAGAAGGAACGCTCAGAGGAAAGGCTCTCAAAAGAGAGATAAATTATTGACTTTTGTTCAGCAGTAACCATGACTGGAGTTTGGAGGGGTTGCGTTAGAGAGTTATTCTGCTTCTCACAAAACCACTTTTTAAATAAAAGAAAATCCTTGAAAAAACATTATTTTGATACAGTAGTATGCTACACATTTAGCTTTGTGTGTGTGTGTGTGTGTGTGTGTGTGTGTGTGTGCGCGCGCGCATGTGCATGCACGTGTACACATGCACAGGAAGTACATTTTTTAAAAACTTTCTCAAAAATCCACCTCACTTGCTGTGTGGCAAAGATGAAGCAAAAATGTTCTAGTTTAATCACTTTGCTATGTAAAAAAATTTCAGGTAAGGATAAGAAGTGGACTCTCAACCCGGTTAGGCCTGGCCCACCCTGTGCTCTGTTGGCAATGCTGACTTGTTGCTTGTCTGGTATTAGGGCATTATTTGTGTGGTTCTGGAAATTCATGGGGAAAAACCATTTTCATGAGGGCTAAGACCTGGAGGTGGAAGTACCCTGCACCATCAGCCTCAGGAATGTAGTCCACCGTAAGCATTCAGAGAGAAAGACACACAGGGAGATGTTGTGTTTTGTTGTGTCGTTACAGTTGTGAACGACTCTTCGTGACCCTATGTCCATGGAGTTTTATTGGCAGGGATACTGGAGTGGTTTGCCAGTTCCTACTCCAGGCGCCTACAGCACCTGGTATTCCCTGGTGGTCTCCCATCCAGGTACCAACCAGGGCCAACCCTGCTTAGCTTCATGCAAAGGCCAGCAGGCAGTGATATGTATATCACTATACCAAGTGCAAAGAAGGAGTACAAGGTGCATGGTGTGAGGAAAAGCAGGGCTTAGTAGACTTATTCTAACCTAAGTCTTTCAAAGCCCAGATAAGAGTGCAGACATTCATCCACCGTCTCACACATACATACAAACCTCATAACCTAAGGTTTAATAAATTAAGCCAGGGAAGAATGAAAGAGAAGAAAAAGAACATTCTGGAACATGAATTCGGGCTAGTAGTGACAAAATAGGGTTATTATGCTTTTGAATATTAGTTGCTGGGGGGGATGAGCAGGAAGTTACTATTACACTTATGTCTCTGAAGATTCTCAGTCATCCAGGTGAATTTATTTGGAAGTTGAGTCATGGCAACTGGACTTCTTTTCTTGAGAGATTGAAATGTTTCACTGCTCATCCAAACAGATTCATCAGTCTGAGGAAAGCTAGTTGCGGGTCTTCCATTTTATAGTTCACTTTGAACTTGTGTCACCCTGGTCTGAAAGAGGCTCATAAGATGAACAATGGCCTGAATAAGCTCGTTAGGTAGACAGTGGGCTCAAATACTTATGGTTTTCCAGAGGGGTCCTATTATCCACCGTTCAAGCAGAATGTTGGATTTCTGGGCGGACAACATGTTGCTGTCCAGATTATGTAGAAGTATCCTGTCTAGGACTGATAAAAGTAGTCCAGCTGTTTAAGGGCTATACTGCCTAGAACCCTGCAGCTGTTCAAAATGGCTTGTACAGCTCAGAAGGGATTATGTAGTGCTTGGTGACTTTGTTCTGAATCTTCTCTAGAACCTAGTTGAACATCAAGGAGAGGCATTGGTGGGTGGGTGGGTGAGAGAGAGTTCAGCTGTTCCCCTTCTTTAGGGCTAGCTAAGTCTGTCTGGAAGCCCAGCAGTAATTCAGAACTACAGCAGGCTCACTGAATGAGTGGAGGGTTTGTTGAACCAGCTCCTGCATAAATGCCATTGATTCAAATGGACCTCCTCTAGCTGTGACTGATTTCTAGTAAGCTGCAACTAGAATTCGAATCAGCGAAACTTATGACACACACCAATCCTCCCTGGTTCAATAAGTCTACTCTGGTGAAACTTACTCCGCTATCCAACTGGCAAAGGAGAGAGAGAGAGAGACTTCTCTGTTTCCTCAGTTCTTACTGTCTCTAATACCGCAGTTGAGGGTCTAGTAGTTTAACACAAGCACTCAGCTCTTAAAAGGCTAATGCTAATTACTGTCAATTAAGTGCCCCATGGATTTTGAGACGCAAGAGGCTCTGAGGTTAATCCTCTTCATCCTGCCACCAGGGAGCAAGAGTTCAAGGCTATTGTTCCTCTAAAAATGACCGAGGAAGAAGCAGACACATGGATTGACCCCACTGGGAGAAATTTTTCCAAAGGCACACATATACTTATGGCACACTAACAAATGATTCTTTGGCTGAAATCCAGTAGTAATGTGCAACTACAGTAGACCTATCAAATCTGTGGGGATTTGGTAAACCAATGCTGACATAAATCTCATTCAGTGGTCCTACTCTAGTTGTGACTCTTGGTCTTGTACTGGATCTCAGCACTTGAGTCGTCTGAAGATGGGAGGAGAATAGTGTCTCTTTTTTCTTACCTGGCAGGGGAGATACCTTGATCAAGAAGGAGATTTTCCCAGGGTGAGGCTCATCCATTGCACTCCGGGTGTGCTGACCCCTGCGATTTCCCCAAATGTGAGAAACTTGACTGCATAATTTGTGGTAGTGGGGGATTGCGTTCGCACTTTCCCCTGTAATTTTAGGAGCCTTGTGGCGCAGTGGTTAAATGCCTCTACTGCAGCTAAAACTGTGCTCACGACCTGGGGTTCAGTCCAAGGTAGCAGACTCATGGATGACTCAGCTTTCCATCCTTCCAAGGTCGGTAAAATGAGTATGCAGCTTGCTTGGGGGGGGGGGGGCAAAGTGTAGCCTGCATACTGTATTTAAACTGTAAACCGCCCAGAGACTACTTGAAGTGGTATGGGGTGGTATACTTTGCTTTCTCTGTTTAGCCACTGGTAGGATCACCATGCAGGTTACACGAGTCCTGTTATAAAAACCTGAGGACTGTAACAGAAAACAAGACAAGGGTTTTAAAAGCAGAGGAAAGAAACATGGAAACAATGATAGCCCTATCAGTGGGCAGAGTGAAGCATTTGCCTGAGGTGAGAGAGGCTGGAGGAAAGGGAAAGTGTTGGGGAAAAGACAGTTCAAGCCACATGGGCATTTTTAAAGACATCCTGCCATCCATAGATGGAGAGAGACCCAAAGGCCATGCAGGCTATGGGTTTCTGAGAGTTGCTAAAAATAGTGTGCTGTCCTGTCACCATTGCTGAAGCAATGTTCAACCACCAGCCTAAGTTGTCTCTGTACAACAGAATTGAAGAAGGGGTCCATCTTGTTCTTTGCCTCACTTAGGACATAAGAAGAGTCATGCAGGATCAGGCCAAAGGCCCACCTAGTCCAGCTTCCTGTATCTCACAATGACCCCACCAAGTGCCTCTGGGAGCGCACGAGACTCGATATCTGTCTCCTGAGACCACCCCCCTGCATCTGGCCTTTGAAGTACTGTACCCTCTTTTTAAGCCTGAAGATTACACATCCCCATCATAGCTTGTAACCTGTGATGGACTTTTCCTCCAGAAATCTGTCCAATCCCCTTTTGAGGGCATCCAGGCTAGATGCCATCACCACATCTTGTGGAAGGGTGTTCCACAGACTAACAACACACTGCGTAAATAAGTATTTTCACACTTAGTAATACTTGCAGCATGTGTTACAATCACATTTGTTGCCTCACAAGGTTTATAGATACCCACAAATCTGGGTTTCTTGACCCCTCTTTGGTTGGGTAAGTTATGGCCCTCACAGCCAGTGAGATTTTGCCTCCAGGAATATTCAGAACAAGCATGGCGGAGTTTCAGAGAAGACTACCAGAACTTTGCATGGAAATTCCACAAAACCAGATTAAAATTGAAAGAGCATGTTGTGACATTTAATGCTGGATACAACTGGGGTGCCCTGTATTCTTTGCTGAGAAAAGGATGCCATGCATACTGTTCTTATATTGTACTATATGTTTTAATCTTCATTCCAATGTGGCATTGCCCACCTAGAAGAGGTTAAAGCCAACAGACTTTGGGGAATACCAAGCAGCCAACATTTGCAAAAGTCTTCAGAGGAGACAAATGTGGTGATGATGGGAATCTCCCAAAACAGCTCTGTGAGCATACTCAATGGTCATGGAATGCTTTCCTACTGCAAAAACAGATGAGATGGCAGTTTCACAATCAAAAACAAACCTGCCTTAAGAAGGAAACAGTATTTGATTAGCCTCTACCTTCTTTCACAACTTCACAAGTTAAGAATTAGCTTTCCTTTCATGATTGGTCATCAGGATGTCAACACCAGGCTTCATTTCTACGTTGATTGTGCAAACACAGTAGTTGTAAAGGAACATCTCTGGAGCTGCAACGTTTTTATACCTATTTGCTTTTATCTTAATTGACATATTTTAATGACCCTTCTATTCCCTTTTTCCCAATCTTCATCTATCTTCCCTATACAGTATCTGTCTTCCATGCTGTTTTTTAGAACGTCTAACTGTTCCCTCTGGTCTATCAAAATTCTAAATTATTACTGTTCTTCCTTTTTCTCCCCCCCCCCATCTATTTCTTTTTCCAAGTTATTTGAAATTTCTTCAAATGTGGTCAATTTTATGTCCTGTAGTTTTAGTTTTGCACTCTCAGGACGTTTATACACGACCCCTAAACTCCGGGGCAAATGGCTCCCAGCTCCGGAGCTTAAAAATGTTTACCCACCAGCTCCGGAGTTTACAGGAAATTAGGTGCAACCACGCCCACTTTAGCGTGTCCCAGTGCACCTTTCAAGTACCTGCTCTTCCGTCCTGAAAATTCCTTGATGCGGTGTAATGATAGTGAGTGCGGGGCTCTGTTTGTTGTTTTTTTGGCTCCCGCCCCTTTAAGAGCTACTTTACAGACACAGGAATCTTGCCGGCAAGAAGGAGAGCCAGAACGGAGGTGAGGCAGGATCTTTTCTTCCTTTTTTTTCTCCCTCCCCTCACACAGCCAGCAGCCAGGAAGTGCAGAGGGGTGGGGAAGCAGGAAGAGCGACAAGTCTCTAAGATCTCTGGTCCGAATTTAAGTGGCCAGCGGATCTTAGGGGTCGTGTAAAAAGGCTATCAGTTTACCACCTCTCCAAGATAATTAAATTTAACCAATTTAGTTTTTCTTCTGCAAAAGTGGTTCTTATTTCTTCTTTGATTTTAATTTTTCCTCCCATTCTTCCCATTTGAAAATCTGACTTCTTTTTAAAATACTTGTTAAATCCATATTTAACAATGGATAATAACAATATTTAAAAATTCATTTTAAAAAGTTGTTAAATCCATATTTTTGGAAAGTTTCCAGTTCTATTACTGGTGTTAAGGGCAATATTTCAGGACTTAATACCTATCTCCATTTATTCCACATCTCCCTTACATTCTTTTAAAAGGGGTTCTTACTTTGTTGTTGTTTTTAAGGGTTTTTTTTTAAAAAATCCAGTTAAATATGAGTTCTGGAGAAAATTACTTCTTTTGATCTTGGTACCTCACACCAGGTGGGAAATCAGAATTCGTCGTATATTGGTGTACATTTGCTGGTTTGCAAAATATGATCTGTTGCCCTGCCTCTTCTACATTTCTTCCATGAAAGCTTCTTTAGGGCGCTTCCCACTAAAGAACTGAACATGTGGTTGCATAAACTCTGTGCAATCCAGATAGGTCTTGTTTTCCACTCACCCACCCATATCATGGGTTTTCTTTTTCATTGGACTGCAACTCCCAGAATCACAGAGCCAACATGGCCATGGGTGCTATGAGGCCTCGCTCACCTCATACTCGCTACAAGTGGCAAAGATATTTTTTTTCAGCGGCACAGACTAGATGGCTCAGTTAGCTCCTCTTACCCCTTAATAAGCAACAGGGCATTGCTTGGGGAAAGTTACACGTGTGCTTTTCCTAGGATCCCTTGTGTGCAAAACATGTCCGCCTGCTACAACGCAAAGCTACCTCAGAAGAACAGGACGATGTCCTCTGGATGGACAGCAAGACATTGATTTCACCTCAAGTAAAAATGGAGCACAGTGAGGAATATTTAAAAAAAAACAATCACACAAAAGCCAAATCTAATATTTTATGGAAACGTGAAATGAGTGCCTTAAAAAAACTTGACACATCAGCAATGGTATTTATTAAAAGGGTGAACTAGGCCCTCACTGTTAAATGTGCCAAAATACTGTCGAGTGATCTCTTATGGATGTGTGAGAAATTGCTTTTGGGTTTTGGAGATAATCACTTTTTTGCTGTCTTATGTCATATTTTATCATTTCTTAAATATTCAAGACAGGGGACTTCATTTCCATGCCTCTGTTCTCCATTTTTTTTTCAGCCCGACCTTCCGTTTTTCGATGTTTCAATTCTCCGAAGCCTTGCCTTCAATGCGTTACGGAGCTGAGTTTGAGGCATTTGTCTTTTAATCTCTCTGCACTGCATTGCTGACTCCATAGGGAATGTACTGGCGAATGGCAGTTCGCACTCCTGCCACTAGATGGAGAATGGCACGTTGAGGGAGGAGACTGACCTCACGGGCTCTCGTATTGGAACGAGAAGCGAGATGAGGAAATTCCCGAGGCCAGGGAGGGGAATCTTTCATCCTGCTTAAATCGCAGTTCAGGGGGGCGTGGTCGGGACGAACTCCCTTCGTCCCGCAATGGACGTGCGGTTAGATTTCTTCGTACCGGTCCCCAGCGGGACCGCGAACAGCGATGAGATGGACGTGAAGTATCAGCCTTTGACAGCTTTTTATTTTTGCTAGGGGTTCCTGTTACCCACTTGCCTGCTTGCTATTTCATCCTTCATGAAACCTTATTAAACTTATTTTGACTATGGCTGTGCCTCCTCATCAGAGGTCAGCAGGATGTTTAAGGTTAGGCCTTTCCCCACAGGCTAACAAGCACTTCTGATTTTTAAGCTTCAGCAACAAACACTGGATTTAAAAGCACACCTTCTGTGGGCTTCCATATCAGAAGTTTATTTTCAAATTGTCTTGCTTTGTTCACTCCCTATTCATGGGGAAATTTCATAATATTTTCCACTATCTACAATCCTCCCCTGTTATTCCAGTGCTTCTTTCAACCTTTTACCCTCCCAAGGGAAATCCTATTTCTTAAAAAATAAAATAACAGATGCATGTGGAGTTCTTCAGGGGTCAATCAACGATCCAATCCTGTTTAACATATATATGAGGCTGCTGGGCAGGTCATCCAGGGATTTGTAGCTGTGTGCCATCAATATGCGTATGACATGCAGCATTCTCTCTCCTTCCATCCTTCTGCAGGGGATTGAAAATAAAATAGCCAATATTATAATGCCATTGTACAAAATGATAGTAAGGCTGCCCCTGGAGTATTGTATACAATTCTGGTCACCGCATCTCAAAAAAGACATAGTGAAACTGGAAAAGGTGCAAAAGAGAGTGACTAAAATGATTACTAGGCTGGGGCACCTCCCTTATGAGGAAAGGCTAAAACATTTGGGGCTCTTTAGCCTAGAAAAAAGGCGCCTGAGGGGGGATGTGATTGAGAGGTACAAAATAATGCAGGGCATGAGTAAAGTGGATAGAGGGACACTCTTCTCCCTCTCACAAAATACCAGAATTAGGGGACATCCACTCAAACTGAGGGTTGGGAGAGTGAGAACCGACAAAAGAAAAAAATTACCTAGCGTGTTGTTAGTCTGTGGACCTAGTAACCTACGTCTTTGTGTGGACAGAGTCTAGAAGTATAGAATCATAAAATTGGAAGGGGCCTACAAGGCCATCGAGTCCAACCTCTTGGTCAAGGCAGGTATACAGATCAAAAGGATGTCTACCAGGTGGTGATTCAAATTTCTCTTAAATACCTCCAGTGTTGGAGCACTCACTAGTTCTCAAGGCAATTGGTTCTATTTATTGTCCAGTAATGTACTTGATCAGTCATTGGTGATACTGGTACTTTTCCTGTCCATCCACAGGAAGCAGATATTGGCGGTTACTTCACGCCCATCTTTGTTCCTTGACTAGTTTTGTACTGTGACAGTGTTGGTCGTGATCACGTGACGTGTTTTTGTCCCTGTTTCAATGTTCCCATGGTTGTGATAACTTGTCTCGTGACAAGGGTTACCTCACGGTCTTGTACCATGACAAACACTGAATTTGTCTAGCTTCCTTTTTCCTTTTTGGGGGGCTTAAAAAATTCTTTTTTGATATTTCGCTTCTGAAAAGTAAAACAAACAAACATGGACACAGTTTTCTGAGAGAAACGAATGTTTTGTCGCATGATAGTTGTTACTACACGGTGTCTTGTCTCAGAACAGAAAGTGGGAACAAAGAGTGAAAAGGGAAAACCCTACCCCAGCACCAGGTACAGTATTGCCACGCTTAGCACCCGTTCTGGGGCCATGGTTGAGACAAATTTCAGTAGTTGCGTGACAGACGTGAAGTAACTTTTTTTGTACCACTCCTAAGCGCAACACTAACAGACAAAAAATACATGAAGTAACTGCCATTGTCTTGGTTCAAGCACTGACACAATTGTAACTCTGGATGTGACTAGACAGTTTGGTCTGGTTTAGGGACAGGCTGTCTCCTTTTTTGAGCGAACACGTGACCTATGGGACATTGCAAAACAGTCCCTTCTTGATCCATGCCTGCCCAAACCTTTTTGGGTCCCTGTCAGTGGCTGTTGGTTTTCCTCTCAATTTCAGTTTCAGTTTCAATTTCTTGTCACCGTATGTGCAGATAGATAGGTAGGTAGGTAGGTAGGTAGGTAGGTAGGTAGGTAGGTAAGAGTTACACACACACACACGCACACACACACACACACACACCAAAATTCACAAAAACACCCAGAGATCAGATAAAAAACAGTCTTACAGCAATCTCTAAAACACACCCACCCACCCAAAATGCCCCCCTGGGGAGGGGGAAAAGAGAGGTGACAAATGTGTTTTTTCTTTTTTTTAAGCCTCTGTCAGGCAGTGTTGACGTCCTATGCCTCTTAAAACAAATTAACTGAAAAATGAAAGCTTCCTGATGCGTCCCTGCAGAGGAGACAAGGAGAGAGAATTATTTTTGCTACCTCGTTATTCCTCCCCCTCCTTTCCCTTTAAAGAGAGGATGGACAAATAAGGTTGCTTTGACATGCAGTGTGGTTTCCTGACCTGAAACCACCCAAGGATCCCATCAAGTGGCACACCGTACCTCTATGTGACCTTAAGGAACCCCATTTAACCCAATCCAGATTGATCTAATTTGACTGTCTAGTCACACTTTCTACAAGTGTTCTTGTCCCCTCTTGAAGGCATGATTTTCTTTTCCTGGTTTGTTCTGAGTTCATGGGCGGAGGAGTTCAGCATATTGCCTTGCCCCATCCTCATTCCCTCCCACCCTGCAGCTAGAATGCAACCAGAGCATTCAGTTGTCCTGTATCTGCAATGCTAAGAAGAAGAGGATGAGTCTGGGAGCTCCGTGGTAGAGAAACAATGGAGGAGAATGTGTGTGTGGGTGTGGGTGGGTGGGAGGAGTACCACCCTGGGAGCAGAACCTTCCAGCAAAAGTTTCCATGCCACGTCATGCAGTAGTGGCAGTATCATCAGCAGCAGTTGGGTTTCAGCTGCGCAGCCAGAAGACTAAACCTTGGAACTGAGCTAGGTGTCCATTACCTCCAACATCGGAGGCAGCGCTGGCTTCTTTCCCTTACCGGTTGCTCTTCAGATATTGGTATAAGCAGGGGCCCCACCATATTATTGTCTCCCTGCCATATCAGTTTGGACTCGGCCATTGGCTAGGGAGAGGGGTAAAAAACAAGGTTCAGAACATCTCCATACTGGTCCAAGACAGAATAAACTATAGACAGGCAACCTGGCAAGTCCCCAAGGTCACTCATGACAAATAGGGCAAACCAAGAGGGACAGGTTTGGGATTGTGCTGGTGTACCGCGCTCCCCGCGACCCTGCACTCTCCCTCCCAGAGCTCTCCGAGTTCATCTCGGCATCACTTTTGAGGTCCATGAACCTGTCCCAGTTTGTCATCGGTCCCACTCACAGGGGTAGACATACCCTGGACCTGGTTTTTGCCTCCATTTCTGTGGGCTACGATCTGGGGATCGGAAACTTTTGCTCCCGACCCGTGTCATGGTCAGATCATCATCTGCTGACTTTTTCCCTATCAATCGCTGCCCCGCCCCGCGGGGAGCTTGGCCTGTCCATCTGGGCCCATCCCCGAAGGCTCCTGGACCCTGTGCGGTTCTTGGAGTCCTTTGGGGGCTTACCGGACGGCCTGGTTGACGATCCTGCCAACTCCCTGGTGGACAGGTGGTATGAAGATGTTGCTGGGGTTGTTGACTGGATCGCCCCCAAGCGCCTCATCCGATGCTGAGCCCGTTCCTCCCTGTGGTTCATGGTGGAGCTCCGGGTGATGAAGCAAGAGCGGAGGGGGCTAGAGAGCAGATGGCTGAAGGATTGGACGGCATTGAATTGGGCTGCAGTTAGGTCGTTGACTAGTCGCTACTCCCGAGTGATCAGGGATGCAAGGAGAACCTTTGTCTCGCTGAGAATTGATGAGGCTTTGAACCGTCAGGCAGAATTGTTCCGGGTGGTTCGAGACCTCACCAATCCTGGTCTGCCAGGGCCTCCTCCTAGTGATTTCACTAGTGAGTCATTCACAGCCTATTTTAAATCTAAAATAAAGGCCATCCATTCCGATCTGGAAGCTGGTTGCACTGATCTACCCTCGTGTGTGGCCGGTGCCGCACCCCCTCGGTCCCCCTGGTTTGTTGAGTTTGGACCTGTTACTCCATCTGATGCCTCCAGGGCCCTGGGACACTGCAGGCCAGCGGCTTCTCCGTTTGACCCTTGCCCTTCTTGGCTGATTAAGACCGCCAGAGGGAGCATGCCGGAATGGGCTTCATTAATTGCCACTGCGTCCTTCAGGGACGGGATTTTTCCCAGTCGGCTGAAGGAGACGCTGGTTAAGCCCATTCTTAAGAGTCCAGGCCTGGCTGTAGACGATATGTCCAACCATCGTCCTATAGCCAATGTTCCCTTCATGGGCAAGGTGATCGAGCAGGTCGCCGCCCTGAGTCTCCAGTCATTCCTGGAGGAGAATCATGTCTTGGATCCTTTCCAGTCTGGGTTTAGGCCGCGTCATGGGACTGAGACTGCCCTGGTCGCACTGAAGGATGACCTGTTGAGCAGGGCCAACAGGCGTCGCTCTACCCTGCTGGTCCTTCTCGACCTGTCAGCGGCCTTTGATACTGTTGACCACGGTATCCTCCTGGGCCGGCTCTCTGAGGTTGGGATTGCAGGTCTGGCCTTTGGCTGGCTCCGTTCCTTCCTGGAGGGCCGTGCTCAGCGTGTTAGCCTGGGGGGTGATTTATTGTCCCCCTGGACACTCTCTTGTGGAGTGCCCCAGGGGTCGTCTCTCTCCCCAATGCTCTTTAACATCTACAGGAGGCCGCTGGCTGAGGTCATCCGGAGTTTTGGAGCTTGCTGTCATCAGTACACTGATGACACGCAGCTCTATCTCTCCTTCTCCACCTCTGCAGTGGAGGCCATCCAGACCCTTGATCGCTGCCTGGCTGCAGTTTTGGATTGGACCAGGACTAACAGGCTCCGGCTTAACCGAGGGAAGACTGAGGTTCTGTTCTTTGGGGGTGGCCCGGACGGGTACTGTGGCCCTCTTCCCAGTCTGGGCGGGTCCGCCCTCCAGCTGGCTGAAAGAGTGAGGAGTCTGGGCATCGTCCTGGATCCGGATCTGACCCTGGATACCCAGGTGGCAGCCGTGACCAGGTCGGCCTTCTACCATCTTAGGCTTATCGCCCACATTTGCCCGTACCTCGATGGGGCTCCCTGAGGACAATGGTGCAGGCATTGGTCATGTTGAGGATAGATTACTGCAATGCTCTCTACATGGGGCTTCCCTTGAACCTTGTTCGGCGACTGCAGCGGGTCCAGAATGCGGCGGCCAGGTTGGTGGTTGGTGCGGGCAGGTTTGACCGCATCACCCCCATTCTGACTCGTCTGCACTGGCTGCCCGTTACCTACCGAATAAGGTTCAAGGTATTGGTTTTGGTTTACAAAACCCTCCATGACCTGGGTCCTGATTATCTGGCAGAGCGTATCTCCCTACGATCAGAGTTGGCCCGACCAACCCGATCCTCCATGGCTCTCGCTTCGGGTGGCCACACCTAGAGAGGCCCGTAAGGTAGTAACCCGCAAACGGGCCTTCTTGGTGGCCGACCCAGAGTTGTGGAACAAACTTCCCAGCGAGATACGCCAGGCTCCCTCACTGACAGCGTTCAAGAAAGCCCTTAAAAACTGGCTGTTCAGGGATGCCTTTGGCGATTGCTAGGATTGTACCAAGGTGTTTCTTTCTTTCTTTCTTCTTTTTATTGTCAAGTTTTATGCCTCTTTCCTAATTCCTCCTATATATTTTTAATGATGTTCTTGTTTTTAACTTTGTGTGTGAACCGCCCAGAGTTCCCATCGGGAAATGGGAGCGGTATAGAAATGCAAAAATAAATAAATAAATAAATAAATAAATAAATAAATAAATAAATAAATAGGGAGAGGGGTAAAAAAGCAAGGTTCAGAACATCTCCATACTGGTCCAAGACAGAATAAACTATTGACAGTCAACCTGGCAAGTCCCCAAGGTCACTCATGACAAATAGGGCAAACCAAGAGAATGAGGAGCTGCTGGATAACTCAGTGGTTTACGTATCTGGCTGTGGAGCCAGAGGTTGGGAGTTCAATTCCCCACTGGACCTCTTGTAAGTAGAGCCAGTCTATGCAGCATTTCCAGAAAAAGCCCTGGAAAACCACTTCTGAGTAGTCTCTAGCTGGAAAAAATCTGAAAAGGGTTGCCAAGTGCCCGAAATGGCTTGATGCAGGATATGCCAAATTCACAAAATATGATAAACACATCTACTGAAATCAGCTCGATTCAAGAGATCAAACCAGAAAAAAGGGTGCATCTCAGCATGAAGACAGATATGACAAGAGTGGTGCAGGCAAAACCCTTAGTGCACCAAAGGATGTTTCTGCAGTCTGGCTGGGACCTCCCATGCTTCCTTTGCAAAATGACATCCCCACACCCACATTGCACAAAGTGGAGGGGGCTGCAGAAGTGGCAGGTTTTGTACTAGAGATGATGCAGGGCTCCCAAAATTAACCCTCCAGTCATACAGAGTCATCCAGTCACTACCACTTACCCATAATCACTAGCATTCCACCCACCCACAGCATTCCCAGGCTTGGCATGGGTGGCAGAAAGTGCCGAGAGACAAATTTTGTCATAGTTACTTTTTGGTAACTAGATAACCATAAATGGGGAACAATAAAGCTGCCTCAATATGTCCTTGGTAAGAACCCAGAAGAGCCATACTAAGTTGGATCAAAGGCCTGGCTTAGCAGCATTCACCTAACGTCTGTAGGAAAGATGGATCGGACCCATACTCTAATGTTTTTGACCTACTTTCTATGATATGTTTTCACTCCAAACAAGCAGTTCCATACATAGACACAGCAGACAATGAAATGCATTCATAGACACTCCGAGTAGGCCTGGCAACTCCTGAAGAACAAGGAAATTAGGCCACTCCCCAAGAGAAAAATATGAAAAATATTTATTCTAATTAATACCAGCAAAGACAAACAAATAATACTGTTGGCGGTTGTTTATTTACGTCTAATAGCACTGTTTCTCTGTGTGCTGAACCTGAGCTTGCCATCTAATTCCAGTGGAGAATGTAGGTTATAATTACAGTACAACCCTGGTATCCACTGATTCATTGTCCACTGATTCAGTTATCCACGGTTGGCAGAGGAAAAAAAGAAATAAATAATTCAGGCGCCGCAAAGCAAGCTACTGTCACAAACAGCAGCTGCAAAGCAAGTTACTATCACAAAACAGCAGTTGTGGGGACATTTTTGTGTTCTCTCTTATCCACGGTTTTCATTATCCACGGGAAGGCTTGGAACCAATCCCCAGTGTATACTAGGGTCCTACTGTAGTACCAAAGTCCATTTTTATTTATTTCTTATTTATTTATAAGTATTTTTACCTTGCCCTTCTCCTTGGAAAAGGACCCAAGGCGGCTTACAGTAATGACGGACAATATAAAGTCCAGTACAATTAAGACATATTCAAGTTTAAGAACAGGAAACTGAGGGGAATCTTACAGCATTAGAGGACAACATTAGAAGTGAGCAGTTAAGAAAAGAGCTGAAGTCCATGTAATCATGAATCTAAAAGTAATGGGGGAGGGGAACTAACAATTGATAACATAGAGTCAATGTAATCACACAAGGAGAGATAACAAGCACAAAGTTATAAGTGATACATTTCTGATATATGTCACATATTGTTTGAAAAGCGACCAGTTTCCATTATTTATTTATTTATTTATGTATTTATGTATTTATTTATTTATTTATTTCCTGCACTTATATACCGTGCCATTTCCAGGAGGACTCTGGGCGGTTTACAAAAAAGAAAACCAGAAGAATACAATTATTAAAACATATAGTAAAAACAATAGCGGGAGAGCAGCAATAGGGCACTAGTCAATAAAAGCCCTCAATAAAGGCAGCGGGCGAAGAAAAAAAAAATAAGTAGAGAAACTAAACTGAAATGGGGTCGCCATAAGCCTCCTTAAAGAGCAAGGTCTTTAAAGCCTTTTTGAAGGAAGGCAGGGACGATGCAAGGCGCAACTTACTCGGTAGCTGATTCCACAAGGAAGGGCCGACCACCGAGAAGGCGCGACTACGAGTTGTCGATTTTCGCGCCTCCCTTGGGGTGGCCACCCTGAGTGAGCGTGCCCGTGACATCCGAGTGGGCCTGGCCTCAGCTGATCTCTGAGAGATACGCTCCGCCAGGTAATGTAATGTAATGTAATTATGTAATGAAGGTTCTAAACAGTAATTAGTTACGTGACTTCCTGTGCTACACATTGATTTTTTTGGTTTTTTTAATATTAAAAATTAAATCACACAGAGACATTAAGACATTGATAAGAGAGTGGCATGAAAGAACCCTGCCAAAATGCTTCTCTGTGTGTGGTGTGTCGTTACAGTCATGACCGACTCTTCATGACCCCATGTCCATGGAGTTTTCTTGGCAGGAATACTGGAGTGGTTTGCCAGTTCCTACTCCAGGTGCCTACAGCACCTGGTATTCCCTGGTGGTCTCCCATCCAAGTACTGACCAGGGCCGAGCATTGTCTTAATATGTCATTTAGAAGTAACTTTTGAAAGTAACTAGAAAATATCGCTCATTGTACCAATAAAGAATTTTTGTTCCTATGCTTTGTGTAGAAAGGCATGTTTTGAAATGTAACTTTCATGCTCCCCTGTTGTGTTAAAATTGTATCTATTAACCATAATGTAAACAGCTACAGCTATTAACACCGTTGTTACGTGCCACCAAGTCAGTTAAAATTTATGTTGGCCAATAGGTCTTTCATTAACAAACCATATTAAGCATTGGTTTGGGCACAGGACCCAGCTTGGAAAAGCTACTTTTTTAGACTAGAACCTCGAGATAGCCAGCATACCTATCAGGAGGAATGTTTGCTTTCTCTCAGCCCAGGATACTTGTGGGCCTGTTTCACAGTTATTTTTCTTTGTTCTTTGAGGGAACACTTAACACATCCTACTCCTCCACATCCAAGTAGTCTAAATTGCAAATTAGGTTTAGATATTATTTGGACATTATGAGATTTGCATTTTTGTACTGTTTTTGTACTAATACTTTGGGACCTTGGTATAATTTATACAGCAATTGAATCCAATTGGGTAGAAGACTGAATCTCCCAACAAGGATTTATTGAAGTTTGAGTTGGGTTAACAGCCTTTAAGGATGGCAAAAGTTTAAGCTGCTCAGACCTGGGAGATGTCCTCTCAGAGGCAATAACTGTCCCCTTTGGGGAAATAGGTGCGGTATATAAGTTTGAAAATAAATAAATAAATAAAAATAAACTGGACTTTTAATACTTGGAGTTGTGTTCTCATCCAAGGCATTGACAGGACAAAGGGGAAAGGTAGGGACAGGATCAGGTTCTATGTGAATCTCAGCTAAGATTGACTGTTTCCTAGGATGTTCTCCTCTATGCTCTTGAAAGGGGGCAATACACCCCATGGGATATTTAGATTGAGAAGACCCATTTAATATCAATAATTCTTGTCAGAGCAGCTCAATCCTTCTGAGAATAGATGGTTGCTTCTTGTCAGAGAGTACGCTTAGGGTTGTAAGATCTTCCTGTGATCAGCTGAAAGAACCAGTCTACTGGAACCATTAGTATTTTTATTTATTTTTTATTATTGAATTTATACCCCACCCATCTTCCCAAGGGAACTCTGGGCGGCTTACAATAGGCTGAACCAATCAGCAAGATACAAGTATGGTAGACTTGGGACATGGAGCCTCAAGTTCTAATCCCTGCTTTGACGGTTACTTCACATCCACTCTCATCCCGGGAGGAAGTTCGTTACGTGTTGATGTCGGTTGCAGTCACATGGTCTTCTTGCAGTTCTGTCCTTGTTCCCGTGTACACACAGGCATGATTGATGATACCGGCATGATTGTTTCCGCACGTCCTCGTTCCATGATGAGATGTGAAATTCCATGCCTTTGTTCTCCATTTTATTTCGGCCCGACCTTCCATTTTTCGATGTTTCAATTCTCCGAAGCCTTGCCTTCAATGCATTATGGAGCTACGTTTGAGGCATTTGTCTTTTAATCTCTCTGCACTGCGTTGCTGACTCCATAGGGAATGTACTGCCGAATGACACTTTGCACTCCTGCCACTAGATGGAGAATGGCATGTTGCAGGAGGAGACTGACCTCACAGGCTCTTGTATTGGAATGAGAAGCGAGATGAGGGCTGATACTTCACGTCCATCTCATCGCTGTTCACAGTCACGCTGGGGACCAGTACGAAGAAATCTAACCGCACGTCCATTGCGGGATGAAGGGAGTTCATCCCGACCACGCCCCCTGAACTGCGATTTAAGCGGGATGAGAGATTCCCCTTGTCACGCAACATGCCATTCTCCATCTAGTGGCAGGAGTGTGAAGTGCCATTCACCAGTACATTCCCTATGGAGTCAGCAACACAGTGCAGAGAGATTAAAAGACAAATGCCTCAAACTCAGCTCCATAACGCATTGAAAGCAAGGCTTCAGAGAATCGAAACATCAAAAAACGGAAGGTCAGGCTGGAAGAAAAATGGAGAACAAAGACATGGAATTTCACATCTCATCACTGAACAAGGATGTGCAGTAACAGTCATGCTGGTATCATCCCTCACACCCGTGAGTACACGGGAACAGGGACAGAACCGCAAGAAGACCACGTGACTGCAACCGACATCAACACGCAACAAACTTCCTTCCGGGACAAGAGTGGATGTGAAGTAACCGTCGAGGATATTCCTGAGGCCATGGAGGGGAATCTCTCATCCCGCTTAAATTGCAATTCAGGGGGCGTGGTCGGGACGAGCTCCCTTAGTCCCGCAATGGATGTGCGGTTAGATTTCTTCATACCGGTCCCCAGCGGGACCGCGAACAGCAATGAGATGGACGTGAAGTATCAGAAGTCACAAAGCTTACATGGTGTCCTGGGCCAACCAATATCTCATGGCCAAAGTTACCACAGAGGGTTGCCTGGAGGGTAAAAGGCAGAGAAGCAAGACCTGTAATGCAGCCATATATATTGCTGGTGCAAATCAAGAAAGAAACAACATTTTGCCACATGTCAGGGTTGGTGATTTGTCTCTCGTGTTTCATTCTTTGTTTTTACTAATGGCGAAAACAAACAAATAATTTTTTAAATCCTTTGAATGCTAGATCTTTATGAGCATATCAGGATTTGGCTGTGTAGGCCATTTCTCAACTGGCCCTTTAAAACAGGGCAAAGAATTTTTTTCCTACTGCACAGGATATAAATATGAATACATAAAGATAACATTTGCAGGAAATCCTGGAGGCAGTTTCTTAGGTCATCTCTTCCATAATTCCTTGGCTCTGGGGAGGGAAGTTCTTGCATGCATCCTTCACAAAATAGCTGGCTGCCATTTCCTTACACTTGCTCTATATCAAATGCTGCTGAGCCACAATTCTGTTTAAATTTAAAGAACTGCAAGAAGGAAGAAGTGAGGCCTTGAAGTGGTTCACCTGAAGTTTGCATGTAGGTAGCAGATTTAGCAAGGCTTTAGATGGTGGACATTGAACCACCATCTCCAGCATTTCAAAGAGATGTATTCCTACTAGCATCTGATCTTATCTGAGAACGCGTACGTCATAATAAATGTGCTGATTTTTGTGTTATGTTGCTAAAAAGACTCCTCCTTAATTTCCCCTGCAAAGAAATAAAGATGACTACCTGCCAGAAAGAATTATTGCAGCAATAAGTATTAGATTGACATCTTTTCATATGAATAGAACCATACGCAAACCTATATCTCCCTTATCTTATTTTAAATAATGCATTACCTTTAAGCAGCACACTGTCCTTTAAATCTGTATAATATTTATATATTTTTGCTTCCTTCCTTCCTCCATCCCACCCCCAACCCAACCCATGTCCTATGAACAGTCTGGACCTTGTAAATTAGAACAGGCTGTTTTCAGTTCAAGATGAGGTAATGTAAAGGTTAAAGGATGTCACAGTCATTTTGAAACATGAATGGATTAGATTTCATGTGTTTGTCTCCACAAGAACAAAAGCATATATACCACAGTCTGAAAAAGAAGAAGTTTCACTTGGCTGTGTACAAAATATCATCCTCCTACACTGTGGCCAGGGCATTCTTGCAGACAGTTTTAGGATAATTTCTAACAGGAAGAATCAGACCTAAGATCTCAGTAAATAAAGCCACACTGTAAACATAGCCCATAACAACTTTTGTATTCATATATCAAGAGACATTGAGATCCCATCCCTTGTTCTAGTCTCTCTGGTTTTCACCGTCCTCGCCTTTGCTCAGGGTTTCTTCAGTTACTTTTTAATGTAACCAGAGCAAGCCTACTGGAAAATGGGGCTTGTAAAATTGCCTTCTGATACATTCTCTGCTGAAAGGATCCAGCAACTCAGCTGTTTTCGGCTTATTGGGGGGAGGGGGAAGAGCAATTAATGGGATGTCATAACAATTTAATACATTTGAAAGCTTCCTCCTCCCTCTCCACACTGACTGCTCTAAAAAGCTGGAACAAGGTTTTCAACCTTTTTTTAAAGTGAGTGACAGTGTGCAGGTAACTTCAGTGAGCAGAGATCATGGACTGATTTACTGCAGATTGCTGAAACCCCTTTCCCAGCATTTAACAACACAGTTGCCCTCTATAGTGAGAAGTCAGTCTCAACTGGGCACATACGGACTTCTGGGTAGGGGGTCACAGACGGAAAACAATTCTTCATACTACTTTATAAGGTCTGGTATGTGACAGATACGCTCTTGATCCGGCCTATATTTCATTCATATTATGTTTAATACAATGCCCCCCAAAAAGCTGAGAATGGACATTTTATTTGTTTTAGTGTATTTTTACTTCACCTTTCCCCTTGGAAAAGGACCCAAGGCGGCTTAGAAACTTCAGCCCTCTTGATGTTTTGGACCACAGTTCCCAGAATTCTATGCTTAGATTGCCAATGGCAAAGGACTGTGGGAGTTGTGGTCCAAAACATCTGGAGGGCTGGAGTTTGGACATGCCTGTCTTACAGCATTAAAAGACAACATTATATTGAAGCTACAAGAGAACGCAAGCAGTTAAAAGGAGGGTAAAATCTCAGGTAAAGTTATGAGTGAAGGAAACTAACATTGAAAACATGGTGTCAATGTAATCATACAAGGATATAAGTGGTTATAAACACAAAGTCTATGTGATCCAATAGATTCTTTGCAGAAGACACTTCAAAATATTTTTAAAAACAGTATCACCTGTTTCTGGAAGCAATGGGGTAACGCTGACTGAGCATGCTATCCGCTTAAGGCCACTTCAGGTCAACACATACTAACTAGGACTTTTCTCACTCATGCATTTGCTTCCTACTTAGTGATGTTGTAGAAGCAGAACATCCTCTGACACTGCCATTGTATTTTCAGATTTCCTCTGAACCTAGCTGTGACCATCACAATGTCTGTGGACAGAGAGGGAGAGATAAAATTGCTGGGAGCTATATGTATTCCTAGGAAAAGATCAATTTGAAGGCTGAATGGACATCTAAACGTATTAACTTTGCAAATGACCTGCTAAGCAGGAACAGTCAAAGTGCGGCTGCATGTACGTTTGATGCTCCATGTTTCCCAGACATAACCTTTTAAAGCTCCACAACAGTGAACCCTTTCTGTGCAAAAGGAGAAAGTAACTGTCTGATGGCCTCTACTTTTGAAAAAAGGACCACCAGTGGACTTTTCTAGGAGGTGCAGCAGAGATTCAGACTGTGGCATGGGGTTGATTTTATGTTTTTAAA
Organism: Phrynocephalus vlangalii; assembly: GCA_037367305.1. Classification (NCBI taxonomy): domain Eukaryota; kingdom Metazoa; phylum Chordata; class Lepidosauria; order Squamata; family Agamidae; genus Phrynocephalus; species Phrynocephalus vlangalii. The sequence goes on along the minus strand of JAWVWN010006263.1, from coordinate 17,412 downwards.
GTGTTGCTGTGCTTGGTGACCACAAGGATGCTTATCTTCTGAGAAATGAAGGGATTTCAGAACAAACCTTCTGACTTATTTTTCCCTTCCTTCAACTTTTCCCTTTAGTATAACGCTAGCAAGTTCCCACAGGTACGCCAACCAGAACGTTAAGATTTTCCCTTGTTCAGTTTGATCTTGATAAAAACTCTGGGTAGTTTGAAATAAGGTTGGTTAGGGTGTGATGAAATATGTTCATTAAATGTCTTATTTTCAGTAAGCAATAAAGTTGGTTCTATTAACCTCCATGATTGAGATAACCATTCTTATATCAACTTGTAATGTTTAATTTTGTATCTCTCTCTCTCTCATTAAAATTATAATTTCAGTTATTAAATTCGGAACAACAATCACAACATAACTAATTAAAATCCCAGCATAGCACAACCATAGACAATATATGAAGTAAAATAATCCAACAGTTGGCAATTAAAATAACAAAAGCAAAGTTCAGTAAAATTAAGGCATCAGGAACGTCTCAAAGGAAAAAAAAGCACAGAATTTATTTCCGGATTTAATAGTCTTGATGTCTATTGAGTTTCTGCCTTATTGTTTGTTCCCTTCCAGGGAGATTTAATAGGGACACAGTTGGCTCAAATCACCTCTGATTCACAAGAAACCCTTGTATGTTTACTTTGAAATAAAAAAGGGTTAGCTGAAAGTTTAGCTGCACACTTTACATTTAATGTTGGTTAATGTTTTGTTTTGCAGCTTAGAATCCAGTCGCTTTTACATGACCCCTAAAATCCGAGGCAAAGGGCTCCCAGATCCAGAGCTTAAAAATGTTTTCCCACCAGCTCCGGACTTTAAAAAAAATTAAGTACGACCACGCCCACCTAAGTGCGTCCCAGTGCACTTTTCAAGTACCTGGCCTCCAGGAGGTAAAAACTCTTCCGATGCGGATTGTAAAGCTGTGAATGCTGGGCTCCCTCGCCTTCTGTTTTTTTTAAGAGACAGGAATCACTATGGGCTGGCTTTGCCAGCAGACAGAGGTGAGCCTGCATTTTTTTCTCCCTTTTTTTCTCCCTCCCCTCACACAGACAGGAACAATGGAGTGCGGAGGGGTGGGAACACAGGAAGAGTGACAAACCCCCACGATCTCTAGTCTGAATTTAAGTTGCAGGTGGATTTTAGAGGTTGTGTAAAAGCGCCCAGTGTAGTGCCCACAATGAATAATGTTTCTCTCTGTCAAGATAAGAACATAAGAACATAAGAAGAGCCATGCTGGATCAGGCCAAAGGCCCATCTAGTCCAGCTTCCTGTATCTCACAGCGGCTCCACCAGATGCGTTTGGGAGCGCATGAGACTAGATATCTGTCTCCTGATACCACTCCCCTGCATCTGGCCCTTGAAGTACCCTGGTTTAAAGCCTGGAGATTACACATCTCCATCATGGTTTGTAAGGCGCAATTCCAGTGGCACCATTAGTCCTTTGTCCAGGCTTTCAAACTGGAGACAGATATATGTCAGAAGACATAGATGAATGATCCAGCATGTCAGTTAAAAGCTATGCTGCCTGTGGAATTATGGGAGTTGTAGTCCCAAGCCACAAATTTGCACCCTATACAACAACCCCTCAACTCTGGGCTGGTTTATGCCAGCCACTAGTTCTCTTCAGGAAGAAAGAGTGCAAAGATTTCCTGGTGGTGGTTGTTTTTCATATCCCTTTGTGCATGTGGACTCAGGATGATAACAAATTTGTTGATTTTATATTTTAATATAGATGTTTGCACAGGCTGCAGCTGCCAGTGGTACTCACTAGAACACTGTATATCACAAATTTGCAGTGCATTTCAGGCAGTGAAAAGCTGTGTGTATAAAGGAAACCAGACTTATAAGCAGAATGCTTGTAAGTAAAAATTGACACCCTTAAAAATGCATGATAATCTGCTTTAATCGGTGAAGAAATGCATACAATAAACAGATATAATATAGAAATGCATGCATTTTAGGAGAGCCACATGTGAGGAATAGGTGGCAAGAAGTCTCACAACCCAGGTAATAAAACAGAATGAAAATATTGAGTGAACATGAAAAGCTTCATGTTAAGTGGAATTCATTCCGTTTTATGAGTTATATTTATATCCTGCTTTTCATCCCATTGGTACAGAAAAAGCAGACATGGCTCTCCACATCATTATTTTGTCCTTTCAAAAAAAAAAACACACACACACACACCCCAGAACAAACAAAAAAACAAAAAAACAACACAATCCCAAGCAGGACAATGGGAGAATGAGCCTGGCCCAGATCCTTGGGTGAGTTTCATAGTTACAGGGGGATTTGAATCCAGGATTCTTGAGTTCCCTGCCACTTTTTATTCCAGAATGGACTTTCCTCATAAATACCTTCCTCAACAATCTGTGTGTATTTTCCAGGGGCCAATCGCAAAACCACATAAGCAAAATGCCAGATACATGAGGAAGCTCACAGGCAGTAACAGACTGTCCCTTGGTTTCTTCACAGAAGGGAATCTTCTTTTCCAAAAAGTGTTTCACCTGACCCTTCTAAAGTCACACAGAGATGGCTCTTTTATTCCACAACCGCCCAGCCTAATTTTTCCAGTGAGCGTCGCCTTCTGTTTCTAATCCTCCTGTGTTTCCCACGACACCACTTTCGCTCCCACATAAATATCTGTGCAGGAGGATGCAAAAAATGACGGAAAGGATTAAAACCCCAAGCTGCACCATGGGCTGGAAGGGGTAGACCAATTGAAATCAATGGGGCCTCTGTCCAGACTAACGGGAGTATTAGCAATTGCAATGGCAATGCTCTTGGTTAAATCTGGCTATATCGCAGAGTCTTTCAATTAACAATGGTAGGAGACATCTGTCTAGAACAGGCCTGCCCAAAGTCCGCCCCAGGGGCCAAATCCGGCCCGTCAGGCCATTCTGAGTGGCCCGCGGCTGACTGGCCTGCCCCTCCCTCCCTCTCCTTCACCCCATGTTTTTTTTTTAAAAAAAAACTTCCGCCAACACTGACACTGCCAGGAAGCTTGTGGGGTTGGGCGGGCTGGCCGGCCAGCCATTGCACGGGCTGCCGCCACCACCGCCGCCACCACCCATGTGAGGCTGGGAGTGTGCGTGGGGGTGGCGCGTGGGCGGGCCGCCGCCACCAGCAACACTGGGAACCTTGTGAAGCTCAGGGACACCGGCACCGCTGGGAAGCTTGGGTGGCCGGGTGATCTGCCACCACCGGCACTGCAGGGGAATGTGTGGGGGTGGGCATGCCAGCGGGCCTCTGCCACCGCCAAGGGGCTTTGGGGTGGGCTGGCGGGCGAGCCGTCGCCACCGCTGGGGAGCTTGGGGCGTGCAAGGTCACACAGATCGCCTCTTCCAAGGGGTGACCTGTGGCCACGGCTCTCTGTGTTTCCTTTGGTCCCCACCTTCCTTCTTTCCTCCCTCCCTTGGTCCCCACCTTCCTTCCTTCCTCTCTTGGTTTCCAACTTCCTCCCTCCCTCCCTCGGTCCCCGCCTTCCTTCCTGCGGGTGGGGTTGCAAGGGGTCAGTGGGTGGGGCTTATGGGTCAGTGGGTGGGGCTTGCAGTGGGGTGGAAGGGTCAGGGAGCAACCGGCCCCTGACAACATTCTCAGCCACCAAATCTGGCCCTCCTTACAAAAACTTTGGGCACCTCTGGTCTAGAAGCACCCATGCCAAAGAAGATTATTTTTAACTGGTGGCGGGGGGGGGGGGAGTAACTCACTCTGGCCCAGTGTAAAATGAAATTCCTAAGCTTTTATAAACACGTCACAAACAACCATCTCGGAATATAAGCCCATTACTGTTCTTTGACATTTTCCTTACTACATCTTGACATTTTCAGAAAGGCACAAAAGGCCTATAAAAAGAAACAGGACTCTCCCAGACTCTCCATGTGTTTTTGATTTCAGTCGTCAGTGGATGTAACAGCAATGGGCTTTGTTAGAAACACGGAACTGCTTCCCCCTAGACGTCTCTTCTTTCTTTTTCTTCCAGAGGACATTGAGAGCGTTCAAAATGGAGGTGGCAGGGTGGGACGATTAAGAACTAGAGCGTCGAGAAGAAGATTTTATTGTGGTATGATTCCTGCATTAAAATCCAATGTTTATTTCTTGTCATAAATAAAGGATGTATCCTTGTTGTGTCGTTACAGTCATGGCCGACTCTGTGACCCCATGTCCATGGTGTTTTCATGGCAGGAATACTGGAGTGGTTTGCCAGTTCCTACTCCTATTTCCTGGTGGTCTCCCATCCAAGTACTAACCAGGGCTGACCCTGCTTAGCTTCCAAAATCAGGCAAAATCAGATGTGCTTAGGGCACAGTCAAAATGGCTACAAAGATGTGTGCCTGACTGTGCTAGAAAGGATCACTTTAATATCCCTTTAAAGCAGCCCTTCTGTCTGTTCTAGCCTTGCCCCTAAAAATAGACACTCCAAAGCTGGGCCAAAAAACTCCAGCTTGCAGATGAACTGGGGTTGGGCTGGAACACCCCACTGTGCCTGCAACACCATGCATTGTGTGATTGCTGTGAAAAATAACCACACTGGTTCAGATTGTGACCTGTGTTCCCTGTATGATCATACTCTTATTCACACTGACTCAAGGGAAGATAGCTCATGTTCCAATAAATGAAGATTTCGGAGAGACCAACATTAAAAGCTCTCTTGCACTTGAACAGCTGAACAAAATGTATAACTTTTTGTCCATTTCAGTAGAAGGGACAAGAAGTTATACCTTAACCCAGGCATGTCCCAAATGCGTCCTGTTTTCAAATTTTGAGCGGCTAGCGGCCTCTTCTCCCCACTGGCTCAGCCTGTCACACATCCCTGCCAGCTGGCCCCTCCCCATACCGTAGGAGACATCAGCTTGTAGTTTTACAGTTTGCCTGCCCTGCCTGCCTCTGTCCATCCCCCCAGCCCCCTGCCCAGCCTACCTGCCCCCCAGCTCTGTTGCTGTAGCGCCCTCCCTGCCTCTTTGCATGTTATAGAGACTTGTCCAAGGTCTGGCCTGGGGGCCAAATGGGGCTGAATGATTGGCCCACACACATTTTCACCTCACCAAATCTGGCCCTCTTTGCAAAAAGTTTGGACACCCCGGCCCTAACCCTAACCCTAACCCTAACCCCTTTCCACTTCTTTCCATGTGCAGAAATATTTGTTGTTGCTGCTGCTACTGCTGTTATGTACTTGATGTCCTTGACTTAACAGCAAGACTTTGTATACCTTGGTACCATTATCAATCCAAATGACTGTAGCCAAGAAACCAAGAGAAGACTGAAGGGCAGCAATCAAAGAATTAAAAAACATAATCAAGTGAAAGTGTGTGCTACTGGTGACCAAGACCATTCACACTATTGTTTTTCTGATTACCATGTGGTGGGAACTGAACAGTAAAGAAAGCTGACATGAAAAAAATTGATTAATTAGAACTGGGGTGCTGGAGGAGAGCAATGTGGATATTTTGCACTGCCAGAAATACGAACACGTGTGTCCTAGACCAAATCAAGCTTTTGCTGGAGGCAAACATGTTGGTGCTGAGGTTGACATACTTTTTGGGGCACATCATGAGAAGACAGAATTCTCTGTAGAAGACAATAGCACTGGGCAAGGTTGAAGGCAGCAGGAAAAGACCAAATACAAGATGGCTGGTCTTGCTTAAAGTTACTTCCCATTAAAATGATTTTTAAGAGTCATAATACCTAACAGTGCCCCCATATGCTCACGGGTTTCTGTATGGGATCCATCAGAATTTAGGAAAATTACAATTTTGATAACTTCTAGTATCTCCCAGCCAGCACAGCTACTGGCCATCGGCTGGAAATTATAGTTTAGTCCAATAAATACTGCAAATACTTAGTTCTTTAGCGTTTCTCCTGTGTGGTGGAGGGCTCTGCTGTTCTGGATCAGAGACACCATTGCAATAGTACAATAAATAAATAAACAAATTCCATTGGGTATATTAGGAACCCCTCCTAAGTCTCCAAACATACAATACTGTATACTGTGTATTATTTTACTATGTTGGCAGCTGGTTCTGTGTGCACGTTTAAAATATATATTTGTATGTTCGTTTCAAGATAGATTTTCAGCCTGTGTCCTCAGGATGGGACTTGTTAGGAATTCAAGCGCTTGGAAAAATTAATGGTGTGGGCTTTGTTCAACCAGATGAAACTGGAGCTGGAGAATGGCTCCTTACAAAAGTAAGAGTGTGTAATTTGCGTTTTTACTAATCTCTCACTCCTTCCCCTCTTTCTCTGAAGGCAAGGCCCAACCAATCCAAACTCCGTGGCATGCCCAGAGATGTTATCTGCTCTAAGGGCAACCAGGCGTGTGGGAATCCTTGTGCTTAACAAAGGTTCTTTGGCCAGATTAATGTTTCTGAAGCAACCAACGCTGGGCCACGTGGTGTCAGGTTCCTAGGCCGATAGCTAGGACATAGAGGAAGGCTGGAGGGTAGACTCTTATACTTAAAGGATCTTGTTGGCTGCCACCGATTAATGGTAGTGATAAGGCAACCACTCCCTTTTCTGGTTTTTATACTCCACTCCACCTTAGAAATTAGAAGTAACCATGTTACCTGTAGGCAGTTACCCTTTTTTTTTTTTTTTTTTTTTTTTTGCTAAGGAGGGTGTAAGGCAGCCACACTTTTGAAATTAATGCAACAAAAGGGAACAAAGGTGCTGGATCAGTGCTGTATATTGAACAATATTCAGAATCCTCTTATGGGCACTAGTGGGGTAACTCCATCAAGTGTAAATTTCAGCAGTGAACTGTTACAAGCTAAGAGCTTGTCATAGGCACATGCTTTTCAGCCCAGGTTATGGGACCTGAGACAGCAAAAGCTTAGACCAACTTCCAAACTTTTCGGAATGTGGTGCGAGAATTGGTGCTAATGGTGTTGTGCCAGTATACAGTGGTCCCCCGCCCTTTTGCGGTTCATATACTGCAGTCCTGCTATATCGCGGGACCACAGTATATGAAAAAGGTCCCCTGGGTTAAGGGGGGAAAGGCCTGTTTCAGGCCTCCCATACTTACCCACAACCTGGCACTGTCCCGAATGGGCCTGCGAGGGCCTTCCCAGGCCTTCTGGAGGCCCCAAAAGGGCCTCCCTGTGAACCAGAAGTGGTTCCGAGGCCTCCGGTAAGTACAAGAGCCCCTAGCTAGGCGCCCCAGAGCTGACCTGACCTGCATCCGCATATCGCAGATTTTCAATTATTTTTTTTTAAATAACTTTTTATTGAACATAAAAAAGACAAAATAACAATAATAAACAAACAATTATATAAAAAAAGTAATAGACAATCATAAACAATACAAAGTGCCCCCCACCCCCAAGAAACCGTCCAGTATTCTTGCATCTTCTCTTTCTTCTTCATCTTTTTTTTTCCCAATAGGCTTCTTAAGGTCCTTTACGCCAGAACTGTGTTGGGTTATAAGTTGGTTGTATCCCTTTCCCTTTTAATAGTACATGATCTATAAATTTCCCCCAAACATCATAGAAAATATCTTTTTTTATTTCACCTCTCAAAACTTTTATATTACAAGATAGTTTATCATTTAGTGCTATGTCCCACACTTCCTTATACCATTCAGCAATTTTAAGGTCTGATTTCAGTTTCCAGTTCCTAGCAATAATCAGTCTAGCTCCTGTCATAAGATTTGCTATTAATTCTTTAGTTTTCACATCATATTCATTGATAGATGGTAATGATAACAAAGCAATTTCCGGTACACATTTAATATCAGTTTGTAGTATTTCTCTTATCTCCTCAATAATCTCTTGCCAAAACTTTTGAACTATTTCACATTCCCACCACAAATGAAAATAGGTACCTATCTTTTTTTCACATTTCCAGCAGAGCTTAGAATATTTTGGATTCATTCTATTCATTCTGACTGGAGTCATATACCATCTTAAAACTAGTTTGAAGTAGTTTTCTTTTATTCTGACTGATAATGACCGTAAAATCCTCAAATTCCAAATTCTTTTCCATTCATCATTATTTATTTATTTCTCTATGTCTTGTTTCCATAGCTCTCTTATTGTGTCCTGTTCCCTATTCTCAAATGAATCTTGAATTATTTTATATAATTTACCAACTGTTCCTTTCCCTGTATTTCCTTTCTCTGATTCATATGTTGTCAGAAATTGCTCAAATTTTGTATATCCTCTAAATTGTGTATTTCTCCTAATCCATTCTTTCGTCCAGCTTTCTAACTGGGCGTAATTCAACCAGGACAATTCCTGAGTTTGCAGAATACGTTTAATTTCTTGTTTTGATGTCATCTTTTAAATCCAATCTTTTAGTCTTGCCACTTTCCTTAATTTAAATAAGTCTCCCAATTTCTTCATGTTCGTGGGGAAATTTTCCTGATCGATCACCGCGCCAAGCGGGGAACCTTCCTGTATCAATTTCTTTCCATACTTTTTCCAAGTGAGCAATAGGGAACTTAGAAAAGGGTTTTTAATTGGGTAACTTTTCCTTTTTTGGGGGAAACTAAACACATATTTATTTATGTCTTCATTTAGTTCCTCTGATTGAAGTTCCCACCATATTAGTTTTTGAGGTTTAAATAGTATTTCCCCCAGGGAACTAAGATGATTAGCTATGTAATACATTCTAAGATTAGGTATGCCTATACCTCCCTCTTTTTGAGATCTGTACCATAAGCTTTTATTTATTCTTGCTTTTTTTCCACCATTGCAGAATTTATTTAAAAGATCTTGATAGACTTTAATTTCAATTTCTGTGTATTGAATAGGTAACATTCTAAAAAGAAAATTTATTTTAGGAAGTATTTTCATTTTTACCATTGCTATTCTACCAAACCATGATAAGTTTAATTTGGAGTAATTTTGTAATTTATTTCTAATCTCTTCCTTTATTTTTGTGTAATTTCGTTCTTTCGTTTTACTAATGTCTTTATCTAAAAGTATCCCTAGGTATTTTATACATTTACAAACTTTCAGTTCGTAATTGGAGATCTCCTCCATGTCTCGATTATCCTGATTGAAAAGCATAATTTCTGATTTCTGCCAGTTGACACATAATCCGGTTGTTTCACCAAATTCCTTTAGATGTGCTTTTATTCTTAATATATTTTCTACCGGATTTTTTATTGTTAACAAAGCGTCGTCCGCAAATAAACTGATTTTTATCTTGCCTTCCTTACCCATACCTTTAATAAGTTGGTCCTCCCTTATTGCATTAGCTAGTAGCTCTATCACTATGCAAAACAGAACTGGCGATAAAGGGCATCCCTGTCTTGTTCCTCGGCCTAGGGTAATTTTTTCTGTCATCCCATCATTGACAATGATTGATGAGGTGCTATGAGAATAGAGTTGGTTTATTACACTTAGAAATTTTTCGCCAAATCCCCATTTCACTAATAAAAGTTTTAACGCAGGCCATTGGACACAATCAAAGGCTTTAAATAAATCTAGAGACAAAATGCATGCTTTGTCCTGTGATCTTCCCATCTCATAAAGAACATTCAAGACTCTTCTTACAGTGTCTGACATTTGTCTACCTTTGATAAAGCCCGTTTGGTCTTCTTTAATATATTTGTCTATAAATGTGTACATTCTTTTGGCTAGAATTGCTGTAAAAATCTTGGCATCTTGATTTATAAGTGATATTGGTCTATAAGATCCAACATCTATTGGATCTTTATTAGGCTTGAGAATTAAAATAGTTAAGGTATGTTTCCAGGAGGAAGGAACTTGCTCGTCCTCCAATATCTCATTATAAAGCTTCTTTAACTTAGGAATTAGCATTGATTTGAATACCTTGTAAAATTCTGGTCCCAATCTGTCATCTCCTGGAGTTTTGGCATTCTTTAGCTTATTTATAACATCTTCTATCTCCTCCTCTTTAATAGTTTTTTCCATTTGAAGCCTGTCTTCGTCCGCTAGTCTTACTTTTAGGTTTTTGTCAATATATTGTTCCATAACTTCCTTACTACTTCTGTTGGCTGTATATAAGTTTTGATAGAATTCTTGAATAGCTTTTAATTTTTCTTTCATTTGAGTAGAAATATTGCCGCTTAAATCCTTTATCCTTCCTATCATGCTTTTTTCTTTCCTTTTCTGTGCTAATTTTGCTAGCATCTTGGAGTTTTTATTACTATATTCGAAAAAGTTTCTTTTCAAATATAGTAGATTTCTTTGGGTTTGTTGTAGATCTATATCTTCTAATTCCCTTTTCCTGGCCTCAACCTGAATTAAATTTTTTTTGTCTTTGGTTAGAAAAAATTGAGATTCAAGGTCTGCTATAGTAGTCTCCAATTTTTTTTTATTTTGCTGATCTCGACTTTTTATAATAGCACTTTCTTTTATTATGTAACCTCTAGCTGCTGCCTTCAGAGTGTCCCAGATAACTCCTATTTGACCACCACCTTCTTCATTGATATTCCAGGTTTCTAGCCATTCTCTTTGTATTTTTTGTACTGTATCTGGGGTTTGAAAAATTCTAGGGTTTATTGTCCACCTTCTAGCTTCCTTATAATTCTTCTTATTTTCTATTTCAACAGACATTAGAGCATGATCAGAAGTTTTTATCAATTCTATATTTGTATTTACAACTTTAGATAACAAACTTTGTGAGACAAATATAAAATCTATTCTCGAGTAAGCTTTGTGGGCTGATGAGTAAAAAGTAAATTTTCTTTCATCGCCCTTTAATTCTCTCCAAACATCCTTTAAACCTGTATTTGCGATGAATTTTGTTAAGATTGTATGTCTAGCCCTCCAGTCTACCTTCCTAGTCATTGTTTTATCTTTTATTTTGTCCATAACCATGTTGAAATCTCCTGCCAAAATCACATGTCCTTTCTGTACCTTTTCTATCTGCTCCCATACCTCTTTGTAAAACAGGTTGTGATTAGCATTTGGTGCATAAACATTTATCAGTGTATATTGTTCTAGACCAATTGTGGCCTGAAGAATAATATATCTACCTTCCAAATCTTTCACAGTTTTTTCAACAATACAATCACAGTGCTTTGATATTAAGATTGCTACCCCCCTTGCTTTAGATGTACCAAAACTTTTCTCATCGATGTTGATGTTGGGTAGTTTCAGCTCGTTTTGACCATCTTTCGCTTGGTGTGCTTCTTGAAGAAAGACGATGTCCGGTTTATTCTTCTTAATTAATGACTCTATTCTGTTTCTCTTCGTGACAGTTCCTAGACCCCTGGCATTCAATGTAGCTAATTTCAACAGTCTACCCATATTTTCATTCTATTATCGATCTGGAACGGTCTCTTTGTGCATATACACAAACAAACATTACATATAATAAAGAAAAAGATAATGATTACCCAAACCCTACCACCTACATTTATTTTCTGTTCTCCCATCCTCTTGGCTCTCATACACATCCTGTATGCGCCCTTATAGGAGGGAGGGGGAAGGCACCCGTACACTTTCTGATGGCTAATAATGATTCAGAAGCTCTAAATTAGCGTTGGCACTGTCTAGTCTTGCTTACAATTATATACGTGAAAAGTTAAAGAGAAAGAATGTAATAAAAAGATAACATGATAATGTGAATCTTAAGATCCTTCTATTCACCTCCTTTCCTCCCTCAGTCCCCTCCCCCCCAAAAAAGGACAAAAAAACAAAAAAAATAGAGGGGAAAAGAAAAGGTATGCTGAGAAGGAATAAGGGATAAGGAGCAGGAAGGGAGTGGAGAATTATGGGACAGGCAAGTCCAAACATAAACAAAATGAAACAAAATGGGCTAAGAAAAAAAGGGAAAAAAACAGGAGGGAAGGGAAGGGAGAGACAGGGGGAGAGAGACAGGAGGGCTGTCTTCTGTAGTGCAATGCTCTTCAAATCGGTCTCCATTTTGCTTGCCATTGAAAGATTTAAAGAGTTAAAGGGTGACACTGTCTTCACTGCAGACACTGAATTTGGAGTTCTCTATTCTTCTTCGATTTGAATGTTCCATGCCTTGAGAAGTTGTTCACCTTCTTCCAAAGAATAGATTTTGTGTAGAGTTGGACCCTTCCACACCTTAAGAAAGATCGGGAATCCCCAGTTATATCTGTAGTTGTTGTTTCTCAGAGCAGTTGTTACAGGTCTCATAGTTTTCCTCCATTCAAAAGTCTCTCTGGAGATATCCTGGTAAATTTGTAGAACTCTTCCCTCGCGCTTCAGCAGGTCAGGCTTTGCCCTAAGAGTTGACATCAGTTGTTCTTTCATGACATAGGAAGTAAATCTAATAAGAATTGGTCTTGAAGTAGCTGTCTTAGCACTACCTATATAGTGTATCCTTTCAATATCGGTCTCAGCAAGATGTTGGGGGAGGATAGAATTAAGCCAAACGAGGATTTCTTTCTTCATTTCCTTTTTATCCTGGAGTTCAAAATTAATTAATTTCAGATTAGACCTTCGAGAATAATCCTCCATATAGATAAGCTTCCGCTGTAAGGCATCAATCTCTTCTTCATGCGCAGCGATAACACTTTCGTTCTTGGAGGCTAGAGTTTGAACTTGATTAATTTCTCCTGCTAATTTTTTCAGTTCAATGCCATTATTAGATACCTGTGTCTGCAGGGTCTGTATTTCTTGTAACAGGTCCTTCCTTAGATCTTTATTCTGTGATGATAAGGACTGGAAACGGTCTTCGATAGTAGAAGTTACATCTTTTAGGGCTGATTTGATAAGGGAGCTGACTTCTGCTTTCAGGTTTTTGAACTCCCTTGAAAAATCCGGCTGGTGTGCTGGCAACTTGCCAGAATCAGACGCCATTGTGTCAGCTTCAACAACAGCTTCTGCTCTTTCAAGACGAGCACGTTGATACGTGGCGTCTGAGGGTTTGCGTACCCACTTTTTTTATCACAGTAGGACCCTTTTGGGTGGCATGCAGAAAAACCAAGTAAGTAAGCTTTTTTTTTTCTTTCTAGCCTCAAAGCAAAAAAAAAACAACATCTCTCACAGTCTCTCACAGTCCGTCTGCCTGGGACGTAACTTTGGCAGAAAGCGAAAGTAAATCACTGCTTCAGTAATTCATTGTTATCTCTCCCCTTGAAAATACACAGTTTTCAACCTGTCCTCCCCAAAGGTTTATGATCGTTTACTCACGATTTTAGTATCATTTAAAGACAGTATTTCAAGTTTTTATTCTTCTCATTAAGCGGAGCTGCTGGATCACACAGCCATCTCGACGTGGGCGGAAGTGCCCCCCCCTGAGATTATTGCGGGTTGTGTCAGGTCCTTAACCCCCGCAATAGGCGGTGGGTCACTGTACAGTAGGTTCGTAATGGCTGAAATCCAATAGTGAGGGTCAAATACAGTAGGCTCCTTGAAACTACGGAATTTGAAGTGGAATTGATTCGCAAACTCTTTGTTGGCCCTACTGTAGTCATGACTTACCGCTGGATTTCCTATGATATTTTCCCAGAACCTTATAAACATGCTTTATAAAAGGTATCTCAAGGTATATGTTGCTGACTAGATAGGTCAGTGGTTATTTCCTAATGATAATTCTGCCTTGCCACCAACAATGCTTCGTTTTGTCTTTCAGGATCAGCTGAGTTTGTTAGAACCGGACACAGAATTTGGGGTGAAGTCTCACTTAAGTTGGACCTTAGTCCTTTTATTTATTTATTTATTTATTTATTTATTTATTTATTTATTTATTTATTTTTACAACTTATATGCCGCCCACTACCCAAAGGTCTCTGGGCGGCTTACAATAAAGAATTAAAACATTTAAAACATCAAATATCAATAAATAATTAAAACAATAATAAAAACCTTACATTAAAATCATTACACTAAAATTGCCATCAGAGGACCCACAGTCTATGTTGTATCAATTAAAAAACTTCTGGAACAGGGAGGTTTTTACCTGGCGCCTAAATGTCATCAATGTTGATGCCAGGCGTATCTCACTTGGGAAGGCCCTGCTCCTACAAGCCATCCCTCTCACCTCCTTGAGGGATGGCTCTTTCAAGAGGGCCCCCTGGCTTGATCTTAATTGCTGGGTAGGTTCGTATGGAAGGAGGCGGTCCTTCAGGTATCTAGGGGCGTTTATACACGACCCCTAAACTCCGGGGCAAATGGCTCCCAGCTCCGGAGCTTTAAAATGTTTACCCACCAGCTCCGGAGTTAACAGGAAATTAAGTGCGACCCCGCCCACTTTAGCGCGTCCCAGCGCAGCTTTCAGGTACCTGCTCTTTGGAGATGAAAATTATTTGATCTGGTGTAACGATAGTGAGTGCGGGGCTCTCCTTGCTTCTGTTTGTTGTTTTTTGGCTCCCACCCCTTTAAGAGCTACTTTTACAGAGATGAGAGGCAGAACGAGGTGAGCGGCATGCTTTTCTTTCTCTTTTTCTCCCTCCCCTCATGCAGCCAGCAGCCAGGAAGTGCGGACGGGGTGGGGACACAGGAAGAGCGACGAACCCCTAAGATCTCTGGTCCGAATTTAAGTGGCCAGCGGATCTTAGGGGTCGTGTAAAAAGGCCCTAGGTCCTAAGCCATTTAGGGCTTTACTTCCTTTATCTGGAAGCTATGCTTTTATTAATGCAGCACAGTATTGGCTTACTTTGCTGCTGCATCTAAGTTAGCTTGTGGTTTACTGCAACACCTAGATCCTTTTCACAAGTCCCTTGACCAAACCAGCTGCCTCCCACCCTCTATATGTACATCTCATTTATCAAGCACAGGAGTTGACATTTTTTCCTTGTTGAAATGTGCCTTGCCTTGTTTCTTTTGGCCCAGTTCTCTGCTCTATCAAGATTGTGTTGAACTCAGATTCCGTCTTCTGAGGCAGAAGACATAATCCAAGTTTGGTCTCATCTGCAGATATGAAGAACAACCTTTCCATGACCTGATCAAAGCCGTTTATTAAAAACCCTGAACAATGAAGAGCTTAAGACAGAAAACCTGTGTTGCCGCATATGTCGTTCCCGCATCCAGGATGTCAAGAAGAGGTAACTGTGTCTCATATAACAACATTGCTGGCTGCATAGCTCAGTATTTTACATGTCTGGCCGTAGAGTAAGAGGTTGGTTATTTGATTCCTCACTGTTCCTCCTGTGAGTGGAGGCACCCTATGGCGGTTACTTTACGTCCTACCTTGTTCCGCGATTACATTAGTACCGTGACAGCGTTGTTTGCGTTCACGTGGTTTTGTCCCTGTTCAATCCCTGTTTCCGTTTACTCATGGGCATGATTACTTGTCTCATGACAAGTGTTACTTCATGGTCTTGTTCCGTGACAAATTCTGAATTTGTCTTGCTTTCTTGTCCCTTTTTAAAAATATCATAAATAAAACTTTTTCGATATTTCGATTTACTGGTCTTCCGGATTTACACATAAATGCTACAGAATTTTCAGTACTTTCTTTAATAAACATTTGCATTGCATGGTGTTTCCCATAGCGAAACTAATGTTGAATGCCGCTTCAGCCGCTGACCACTAGGTGGACACTGGTTCTTGCGTGATAGTTGTTACCACACGGTCCCTTGTCTTGGAACAGGAACCGGGAACAAATCATGACAAGAGAATTCCCTAGCCCGGGGGCAGGTACGGCTTGTCATGCTCTGTTCCCGGTTCCAGGGGCGTGGTCGAGACAACTTTTTGCTGTCATGCTATGGACGTGAAGTAAGTTTTTTTGTACTGGTCCCAAGCGGGACAGCAAGGAGGGACGAATGGGACATGAAGTAACCACCTATGTGGCCTTGGGCAAAGTGCACAGTCCTGGAGCACGTGCAGAAAAAGGGACTGGTAAACTACATGTATTCTTGATCTGGAAAATCCTGGAAAGTGTCGCTATAGATCAGAATTTACTTGATGGCTCATGATGAAGAAGAGGAAGGTATATTTAGAGTGCCATTTATCAACTTTAATACTATTTGCTTATAACTTAGAGCTCAAATTATCAAGTTTAATAGTATTTGCTTATTAAGTCTAACATATCGTTTTGCTAAAGGTAACACCAATGAACAAGCTAAGCTATGCAACAAGTTACTTCCCTAACATTTTGAGCAGGAAATGGAACACATCATTTTTAAATGCAAGGGCAAGTGACACGGATAAGTATCTTTTAACCAGTAATTTTAAAATGCCCAACATGTGCCCTGAGTGAAGTACACTGACGTCTGAACTTAACGTTATCAAGCAACAAAATAAACAGCTAAGAGGATAGTTAAATGAAAAGGGTGAAAACCTACTGTGAACAAAGCTGTATTAGTTGGGGCCTTATTTATTTATTTATTTTGCAAGAATGGAGCCTTTCATAGCTACCAGCTTCTGAGGATCTAATCTCCTTTTCAGCAGTATTTTCTCCCTTGGTTCAATTATCCTAGGGGAGAGTTAAACTCAAAGAACTTGCCCAATGACTTATCAAGTTGTCCTTGCCAGCAACACTCTATTTCTAACAGAGAACATGAAAGAAATGCTTACCTGCAAAATTATTACCTCTTTTACTAAAATAGGTAAGATCTAAAACCAAAGTCTTCACTTATGCGCGTGCACTGGCTAAAGAGAAAGGTACAGCATTTGCCTGCTTGCAGAAGGGCAGCAAAGATGGGGCCAGCCTGGCCTTGTGTGGAAGGGAGCTCCAGAGCCTGTGAGCAGCAACAGAGAAGGCCTACTCTTGTAAGGTTGGTGGTACTCAGAGGAGGACCTCTTCTGATGATCTTACCAAAACAGTCTTAGCTAAATAATGTGTGTGTTGTGTCGTTACAGTCGTGACCGACTCTTTGTGACTCCATGTCCATGGAGTTTTCTTGGCAGGAATACTGGAGTGGTTTGCCAGTTCCTACTCCAGGCGCCTACAGCACTTGGTATTCCCTGCTGGTCTCCCATCCAAGTACTAACCCGGGCCGACCCTGCTTAGCTTCCGAAATCAGGCGAGATCGGATGTGCTTAGGGCATCTGGGCAGCTTAATAATGTGGATGGCTTCAAAACATTTCTTATGTCAGGATCATCACCTACGCACTAGTATTGCACTAGGGGTCCAGAATAATTTGGGGTCTTCTACATAAAACAATAAAGCCTGGCTCAGACTTAGACATGCATAGAGTAAACCCATCCAAATTCATGGATTGATATTAACTGATCAAGGCTAAACCCAGTTTTATTTATTTAAGTTGCTCTTCCCTAATAAGGACTGTTTGAAGGTCATATTATACATTATAGATAATCCTGCATGAGAGAATAAATGATGTTAATGTTCCAGAGATGCAATTTAGATATCTTTTCGTATTTGAAAAATTGGACACGTAAAAAACCCTGTGTTTAGCTCCCCTAAAGCAATCAAAAACCAAAAGCAAACCAATTTGCAAACCTCAAGAGCTGAGAAAAATCTCTTGTCATGATACTCATATGCTTCCAGCTGTTAAGAAATTTCCTCTCCTAATAATGAGTTCTCTACAACAA